>JADRCD010121050.1:0-12500 GCA_019843815.1 Montemys delectorum
GAAAATGGGAGAGGGAAAGTGTACATGTGAATGAAGAAAATACCTAAAAAAAAAAAAAAAAGAATTGTTGAAATATGTTTTGAAATATTTTGAAATATAATATTGGAAGTTTCAATAACAGAATGAAGTATACTTTTCCCTGAACACTGGGCAAGAAAAAATTGCTTAAAAAGTATAAAAATATGTATCTAAATTGATGTTGGTGACATGATAAGTTCTTGATGTCTGTATTTTTACGTTCCTTTTATTAGTTTTTCTTTAAATAAACAATAACATGCTGATTCTCATCCCTAAAAAAAAATATTTTAATTATCTTTAATTTTTTTTACAGTCCAGTTATTATCCCCCTCCTAGTCTTGTCATCCCACCCCCCTCTTCCTCCCCCACTCCCCCATGTCTCCAAGAGGATGTCCCTATCCCCATCCCAACATGTCTCCCCACTCCCTGAGGCTTCAAGTCTCATGAGGGTTTAGGTGCATCTTCTCTACTGAGGCCAGACCAGGCAGTCCTTTGCTTTATATGTGTTGGGGGCCTCATATAAGCTAGTGTATGCTACCTAGTTGGTAGCTCAGTGTCTGAGAGATTTCAGAGGTCCAGGTTAGTTAAGACTGCTGGTCTTCCTATGTGGTTGCCTTCCTCATCAGCTTCTTCCAGCTTTTCCCTAATTCAAGCACAGGGGTCAGCAGCTTCTGTCCACTGATTGAGTGTAAATATCTGCATCTGACTCTTTCAGCTGCTTGTCGGGTCTCTCAGAAGACAGCCATGCTAGGCTCCTGTCTGTAAGCACACCATAGCCTCAGTAATAGTGTCAGGCCTTGGAGCCTCCCCTTGAGCTGGATCCCAATTTGGGCTGATCCCTGGACCTTTTTTCCTTCAGTCTTTCTCCATGTTTGCCCCTGTAAAAATGGAACAGGGGCAAAAATTGTTCTTTTTAGACAGGAACAATTCTGGGTCAGAATTTTTAACTATGGAATGGCCACCCCACCCCTCTATTTGATGCCCTGTCTTTCTACTGGAGGTGGACTCTTCAAGTTCCCTCTCCCCACTGTTGGGTATTTCATTTAAGGTCCCTTTGAGTCCTGAAAGTCTCTCACCTCCCAGGTCTCTGGTACATTTTAGAGAGTTCCCCCACCTCCTACCTCTCGAGGTTGTTTGTTTTCTTTTTTTCTGCTGGCCCTCATGGCTTCACTCATGTTCCCCCCAATACCTGATCATGCTCCCCTTTCCCCCATCCCCTCTCCTATCCAGATCCCTCCCTCTGCCACCCATGATTGCTTTCTTCTCCCTCACAAGTGGGATTGGGGGATCTTCACTTGAGCCCCTCAGCTTGTTAACCTTCTTGAGTTCTGTGGATTGTATCCTGGGTATTCTGTACTCTCTATTTTTTTTTTTTTTGAGGGGGCGCTGATATCCACTTATTAGTGAGTACATACCATGCCTGTCCTTTTGAGTCTGAGTTACCTCACTCAGGATGATATTTTCTAATTCCATCCATTTTCTCTACCTTGCCACAGGGGCACGTGCTCCACTACGTTCATAGAGGCCTTATTTGTGATAGCCAGAAGCTGGAAACAACCCAGATGTCCCACAACAGAAGAATGGATACAGAAAACATGGTTCATTTACACAATGGAGTACTACTCAGCCATTAAGAATTAAGATATCATGAGTTTTGCAGGCAAATGGATGGAACTGTTAAATGTTAATTTTTTTTAGTTTTTATTTAAATAGCAGTTAAAGATTTCAATTTGTGAAACCAGCTGGCCTCCCAGAAAGGAAGCAGAAAGAGAAACACCAAATAAAAGGTTGAACGCTCAGATATTTCTCAGTAAAAATTTAAATGAACTTCATCAAATTATTTAAACCTTTTGATCTTCTCTCTTTATATAAAGAGTCAAGTATAAATTTCCCCCTGACAGATGACTGTATAAAGTTCACTGTGGCATATGAGACTTTTGAAATCCATGGGAGGAAAGAGAAAAGCAAGTGTCATTGCTAATTGGCTCAAATGTCGTGAGAACCCTTATGGGTTCCTAAGAGTTGGAATCACCCGGACCCTGTCATTTTGCATCAGTGTGGATGCCTTATGCTTTAGAATTATTCCCACAAATTATTCCCACAAGAGAAGGATGTGACTATCACTGGAGATATTGATTCTGTAGGACCCTAAAGATTAGAATAAGGTACTGTGTCCTTTCTGGGTCCTCGAAACCTTAGATACTTGGGGATATTTTTTAGTGTAAGGGTGCATAACAAATCACTCCTCAGAACATTTGGCCTGAAGAAAAGAAACCAGAGGAGTTAGGTCACAGTTGGCCAGAGGTACTACTGTATTTGACTTAGAGCAGTGACAAATAGGTGATGGATAGCAGCAAGGTCAGACATAGCTTCCAGTGCACTCTTGGAGCACTGTAGTGATGTACTGTGCCTAAGAAAGCTATAGCCTCAAATTAAAAGCAGACAGACCATCCAGCCCACCCTGTATTAGCTAGGTGACATATTAGCTAAGTCACCTAAACTTTAAGTTGTGTTTTCCTCCTTTGTCAACCAGAGATAATGATACTCTTCTGAAAAGATTATTATGATGGCTTAATAGCATACCTGAGCTTCCCAAATCTGAGTCATGCACATTATCACTGTATCACTCAGGGTAATTCTGACGAAAGCTTGGAAAAGGGATCTGTTACACAAGTGTGGGCAAGGTTCAAGAAAGCCAGCTAAGGGAAATAACAGGACCCACATCTAGCACTGGTGAGCAACTGTTATCTGGTTATGACTGAAGGGAGTACTAGGAGAAAGCATGTACAGAACTAGGGTACAGTTTAGCAAAAGAGTTGGGTCTGTGACAATCAGTAAAGGGACCAGACAGCCTATGAAGCCACTGCTAGTGAGGATAAGCAGGTTGAAGAAATGCCCCAGCATTACCCTTCTATGCTCAGTTTCCTGTTGGTGCTCCCCAGTAGCTGAGAAGAGTCAGGTTCAAGAGGGGTCTATGGTGTGGTCCATGTAGTCAGTGTCTTTCTCAGCACTTGAGGAAGGATGAGGGGCTTAGTGAAGCCAGAAAGAACTTTCAAATGTTGGCTAACTTCCTCCTTAAAACAAAACTTTTGTACTAACCAAATAAATTTACTTTCAAAAGGAGACTTCTTTTATGTATGGAAAGTAGGAAGAGTCTATATATATTTGACTCTCTCTCTCTCTCTCTCTCTCTCTCTCTCTCTCTCTCTCTCTCTGTGTGTGTGTGTGTGTGTGGTGTGTGTGTGTGTGTGTGTGTGTGTGTGTGTGTTTACAAGTCAAAATTCAATCTCAAATGTCATTCCTCAAGAGCCATCTATTTTGGCCTTTTCTTTTTTATATTTTTGAAATCCTTTAAAGATATGTTTATCTTATTATTTTAAATTGTATAAACTCACACTGGCCAAAGATCCCCTTGAGCTGGAGTTACAGACTGTCACTCATCTGACCATAGGTGCTGGAAACTGACCTCAGGTCTTCTATAAGAGCAATACAAGTTCTTAACCTCTGAGCCATTTCTTCAGTCCCATGTTGTTTTTTAAAGCAGGCTCTCTTCCTGGCTTAGAGCTCATTTATCAAGTATGCTGGGATGGTTGGCCAGTGAGTCCAGAGATCTGTCTGTCTCTGATTCCCCAGCACTGGAATTACAAGCACATGCAAATAACCATACTCAGCTTTCTACATGGTGTGTGTGTGGGGGTACTGGGGATTGAACTCAAGTCCTTATGCTCGAGGACCCGCATGGCAAGTATTTTATCATCTGAGACATCAGCAGAATCCCTCAAAAGAAGACTTCTTAAACCTCATCCTAAGTGATGACATCTATGTAACCACAGATTGAATATGGTAGCTTATCATTTATAATACACATAATTAACATGAACATAGAAAGTGTGTGTGTGTGTGTGTGTGTGTGTGTGTGTGTGTGTGTGTGTGTGCACGCGCGCGCTAGGGCTTGGATCATAGTAAATACTCAATAAAAGGGTAAGTTGTTGCTGGACATTGCAGATGAATGTACGGTGGAATTATTATTATGCATATTCAAAGGAGCACTTAAAATATATGCCACTGTTATAAATATGATCTTTTTCCCCATTTGTTTTTAAAGTAGGCATTTCCAGCTTATGAGAAAGACTATATAAACAAATGTATTTTTTCATAACTGGCCCATTTTAATGAATTTGATTATTTGGCCTGTTGATTTTTCATTAGATTCCTTTGTTTTCTCCAGGCAAGCAAGCAAATCATCTAGGAATGTTGATGAGGTTTTCTCTACATTGCTGTTTAACATGTTAGATTGGACAGAGCCTGAAGGGCAGTGTTGAACAACAGCAGTGACATTAGGAATCTTTCAGTCCTCCATTTTGTTTTAATAGAAGTGCTTCTAGCTTGTTGTTGTCTTCATTTTGTAAAAGAATTATTTACATGTTTTTAGTGAATGTGTGAATTCCCATGTCTGTATACCATATGCATGCCCATGGGGGTAAGAAGAAAGTGTTGAGTTCTCCAGACCTGGAGATGCAGATAATCGTCAGATGCCATGTGGGTGTTTGGAATGCCTCTATAAGAGGATGCCTCTATAAGAGCAACAGTTGCAGTTAACTGCTGAGCCACCTCTCCAGGCACTAGTTTGCTTACACTCTCTGTCTCTGTCTCTGTCTCTGTCTCTCTGTCTCTCTGTGCCTCCCCCCCTCTTGGTTTATGAGATATATTCTTTATCTTTGTTAAGAATTATTTTCAGAATGGACAATAACTCTTGTCAAATGCCCTTTAAACATCTATTGAAGCCTTACATTCCTGAAATAAATACAGGTCAATTATGATGGATTTTAAAACATAGTTTTCTTCTAAAAGAGCGTCATCTTGGTTGAATAAAAGGAGAGGGTATATGACAGAAAGTCATGTTAAGGATTTTGAGGGACTAGGAAAGTACATAAAGTCAAAGTACATATCATGTACTTTGAAGAAGAGCAAATATGTAAGAGTCTATCAGTGTAAAAATGTGTAGTACATACAATTCTGTCTCAAGTACCTATACTTAAAGGTTCTTAATTAAAATGGAAACATATTTCAATGGTCTGCAGGCTACTGTGCCTGAGTTTTTACCTTCAAAAGAATAGAAGGACTCAAGGGCAGAACATTCTGCTCTTGCCTGACCCTGTGTTCTCTTAGAATAAAATTCCAGGGAAGGATTAGTTCTGGCCTTGCAGATCTCACTTTTCTGAAAGTTAGTCTACCATTGGACTTCTCATTTTTGTCTCCACTTGGAGCCAAGTAAGTTTAGCTCAGTATGAGCAAGAGCAACTGACTAAGCAAGTGATAAGCAAGCTGACTACCCAAAGATAACCCCAAAGATAACCTAAGAGTTAATTGTGTGCCTGAGAGTGCGGAGAAGGGTGTGTGCACCAATGAGTTGTGCTCTATGATGTGTCTATGTCTATGATCTCCATAAATCTAGGTCACTTTCTTGTCTACCTCTTCTCAGTGCACGTTAAGGAAAAAAAAAAAAAAAACACCATCCCAATCATCCAAAATCATTGAAAAGCTTTTTAGATTTTTTTTCCCTGTAGTTTCTATAAAATGTAAAGATGACATGCCATTCATATTGTCCATCCATCTTTCTCTTCAATTTTTCTCCTTAAAGCCCTATTTGATCACAACTTAACAGTCATCCCTCTCTCTAAAAGTTCTTAGGCTTTTGGTCTAGCCAGGTTGGCCTTTGCCTCATTTCAATTCTATATTCCTTCTTCCT
Source organism: Montemys delectorum (assembly GCA_019843815.1). Lineage (NCBI taxonomy): Eukaryota > Metazoa > Chordata > Mammalia > Rodentia > Muridae > Montemys > Montemys delectorum. The sequence goes on from JADRCD010121050.1 coordinate 5,768, forward strand.
TGGCATTGCTGGCTCACCATCCTTCCAACTGCAGAGGGATCAAGGGTTGTGTACTTCATTCTCTCACCTATTTCCTGGATCTGTACAATGAAGTTTAAGATCAGGAAAAGGACAACATCCTTAGTATAGATTTTTAAAATTTAATCTTGTTTTTTGTTTGCCTATGACAGATGTAGAGAAAAAGAAAGAAAAGCTTTCAAGCTTCTGTAGGCAACCAGGACTTTAATTTCTTCTCTGGTATACCTTCCACCATGTTCTCTCCACATCCACTAGACATTAGAGGATAGCTAATAAACAACAAAGAGGTCAGAAGCACGGAGACCCATGCTCCAGGTAATTCAGGACCTGGAAAGAAATTCTGTGTGTAATAGAGTGTTGGGCCTTTTGGCAAAATTATGGTCACAAAGAGTGCCATGTTTTTCTACTTGGCTGGATTCCCTTAAAGATGAAACTTTCTCTAAAAGTATTTTTAAGGTCTCATGGGAAAAGGTACAGGAAGAACGAGGTGTATTAAGCTGTCCTGCCTCTCAAAGCTTGAGGGATTTCAAAGGCTAGGATGCATCAAGGAGGTGGAGAGTCCTTGTCATCCACAGTTTCTGTCCTGGCTCTTAACCTCTGCCCACATCCCCAGTCTCTAAACCCCAGAAGCCCCCATCCAGTAAAGTGATGAGTCTATTTTTAAAGATCAAGCATACTCCAGAGGAATAATGACTGCTCTTTTTCTCTACCCTGTGCCAATCAGTGACTCATCAACCATTTTCTAAATGACTATGTTTTTATTCCCCAGTTTCCTTCACAGTGCAATATTAGAGAAGATTAAATGCAACCCCTCACTGCCTCCCTCTGCTTGTCTGCGCCTTGTTTTAGAGATGGTAATGTCCCCAAAATAGAAGTATTTCATTGAATACTGATTATGTCGTGACAGTGAAAGGGATGCATGCATGCAAGTGTACACACACACACACACACACACACACACACAGACACACACACACAGACACACACACACAGACAGAGAGACAGAGACAGAGACAGAGACTGTGTTGGAGAAACATCTATAGCAATTCCAGGAGGAGGATCAGTGAAAAGAAAAGAAGATAGAACCTTGAAGTATAAAAAATATGGTACCTCAACTGGACCCTATTATCTCCCATCATGCCTGGATTTTTAGTATTAAAACCCTTTATTAAGGACCCTGCTGACACTTTCCATAGTCACTTTTTAACTTATGCTATTATTTTACTGCCAAATACTCAGTTTCCTTTATAAATGTTTTTAGTGTTTCCCCACTCCTATAACTGGCACCCCTTTATACCCCCCTTTCAATAAGATTCCTCATTCCCTGTGGTCCTTGTGACAACCTAGAAGGAAACTCGTTCTTTATATAGGTTTCATTCTCCCTATTCATTCTGCTGTACCTAGTTGTTTCCTGACTCAAGCTTGCCTTTTGCCTCAAGGGCAAAGAGAGTTAGAATGACAAACTCAGTCATTTCTGGAACAACACTGCACCTATCCTGTGGCTAATATCAGTCTTTAGCTTGTCCCTATCAGATTGTTTCATAGATGTCTTGCTTGCCTGTCTCCCATACTGTTTTGCCTTATTTTGTGACCTAGAATCTTCATCTTTGTGGGGTATAGCACCAGGACTACTTATCCAGAAGCTTCCATTTAAGCTTCAATCTTAGGAGGAGATGGAAGGTAGGAAGTGAGGCCTGGAAGGACACCTAGGTCTAGACATTTACTGTGGTCAACTCCCTTTCCTGGCTGATTCTGTCCTTCATCTCAAAGTCATGGATTCTTTCCAGGAAGGCTTTCTCCCTATCTCTGTACCCTGACAGTCTCTTATTTCCCTTGGATATAGGGTGGTGATAGCTCTCTCCTGCCTTTGTCCTGTCCTGCATTTATTTATTTATTTATTTATTTATTTATTTATTTATTTACATGTGTAGATCAGAGAATACCTTTGAAGGAGTCTGCTCTTTCCTTCCATCATGTATGTTCTAGGGATTTAACTCAGGGCATTAGACTTGGCAGCAAACACCCTTAGCCATCTCCTGGGCCCTGAGAGTACTCAGTCTCAGTTAAAAAAAAAAAAAGATTCTTCAATCATCCTTGTTTAAATATGTCATCAATTTCTTGTTCAGATCTTAACTAGCCCTGTCCTCTCTAGCCACCCCTTCCTAACCCCTAGTGGCTCTACCTATTTTTTTTCTTCTTACCTTCTGCACATCTTCTGCCCCCATCAGACCTCTAAGATGATGTACAACAGGCCTTCCAGAGTATCTGCTAACTCTTTGGGAAACAAGACAAAAGGGATCACAGGGGCAGCAATGAACCTTTGTGGAGCAAGAAGCAAACTCCTACATAACTACTCCCAGAAGTCTTCAGACTTATGATCTAAATGTGATGTCCATGAACTTCAGCTGGGTAGCACATAGTTGAGAGAAAGAATGAGTAATTTGAAGTTAGACTAGTAACTGCGGCTCAAAGCATCCATGTTATGTGTGTAAATCCTAAGCCTCCATAACTTCTTTGTAAACCATCCCCAGATCATCTAAGGCCACAGTCATCTCAACAGCAGCAGAATCTTAATAATCACAATGATCATAATTATAATCGTTATAATGGCTGTCAACTCTCAAGTGCCAACTCAGAGCCAGGCACTGTGCCTAGTGTTTTGCCTCACTAAACCAAATGGAAGTTTCCATCTCATTCTTAATAATTGCCATTTCACAATAGTGGAGAAAAGGACATATCAAATCCCAATTCATTCTAAGGTTGTCACCAGCATGACTCCACTTCTGACTCATGTGTTACTTCCTACTTCCCACAAAGAACCATGGGTTTCACTGTGTGTCGAGGTCTGGACCTCCTGGGGGGTCTTCTCATCAGTAAATTGCTGCTCTCTGCTCAAGGATCTCTGGGAGATTGGGCAGTGATTTGGGGTAGTGATTGAGTATCACAATTGTTACTTTCACCCATAACATATCCAGACAATATTAAAGGCTTAAGATACATCAAAAGAAAAAAAAAAACACCACACATATTGAAAGGAAAGATGTTAAACAACTGAAACACCTGAGGACTTGAATTTATCTGCTGTGGGACATTCTTAGTTCCATCCTGGTTTCCCTTCTCCTTCAACTCCGCTTCCCTCTTTGGGAATCCTGCCTTAGTCAGTTTTCTTCATCCCATTTCCCCTGCTTTGGGAGTATCACCCACTTAGGGGTTATTTTCAGTCCAGGAAGTGCCTCTCTTTCTCCAGCAGAACGACATATATCCGGAGACTAGGGTACCTCTACACATCCTCCTGGGTGCTGTTTTGTCCACTTTCTCTAAAGACCTAAATTCTAGAAAGGGGAAGATTCCTATCTTCAGCATGCCCAGCCATACTGGGGAAACATCTCATATAAACATAGCCTATATTTAGAAGACAGACAATAAAGCCTTGCTTCCCTAAGAGCTGTGATATTTTCCTCTGTCCTACTTCATCTCATGCCTTGTTACAGAAGTAGCTCATTCTCCCCTTCAGGTTGCTCAGCCTAGGGTCCATAGGAACAGACTCTTTAGTGACCTATACAAAGTCTCTGGTTAGGTATAGAAATGGCTCTTATAGTGGCTTTGGATTGATTAGCTGGGGTTCATTATCTACCTAACTTCTTGCCGGGCTCTTTGCCAGCAGATCCAGGTGAGAGATAGAACCAGGTCCAGCCCAGTCTCTCGGGCTGAGCGGGATGGTGAGTGCCTCGGCTCCGAACTCCTGCCATCCAGAGAATAACCATCCATAGCCAGGAGTCTTGTCAAAGCGAGAACTCATTTTATTGTATCCATCTTTTCTTTATAAAGGGCTGAGAGAGGAGGTGGAGTTTTCTGCTGAGGTGAGATGACGTAGGGGGAGAGGAAAGGTGACATAGGGTATGGGGTGACTTACAGAGCCAATGAACTTACTCTACTTCAGTAGTAGCTAGGCAAAGGCAAGCTTAAGCAGGTCCTGCTGAGTCACTCCAGTACGGAAGTGACTGAGACAGTTTACAAAACTCGAGCCAGGCTCGGGTTTGTCCTCAAGGCCCAAACCAGGGCCAAATAGGGCCCAACAACTTCTGACTGGGGGAGAGATGAATTCATTTCTTCTGTTCTATATATCTTAGCGCTATGCTTTCAGTCTTTTGGGGGCTGAAATTCCTTCCCCACATTCCTTGTCCTACCAGACAGACCATCAATCGTGTTAAATCCAAGACATTGACCACACCCCCCCTACATTTATCATTAAGTCCTACTGATACTATCACTTTCTCTATTTCTAGAAACTTTTCTTTCTCTAACAGTTGCACCACTGCGTCCACACTAGCTGCTGTCCATCCCATCAACCTTCTTAGCCACTTTCTACCACTGCTATTTACTTTTTTCATTACTTATAAGTGATCATGTTTCCTCCAACAAAACTGTAAGCTGCAGGAGGGTAGGAATTTTGTCTATCTGTTTCATTGTTGTATCCCTTGCATACAGCACACGGCTCAAAGGGTGGTGGGCTCTCAAGGCTTATTTTCTGAAAGAATGATTCAGTGGTTGAACCTAATTCACATACATTGGAGGCTAGGAGTTAAGGTCTCTAACACTGTCTTCCACATAGCAAAGTTGTCATGGAACACTAGTTGGAGAAGTGAATATTTCTTTTGCTCAAGGCCATACAGCTAATTAGTGTCCATACTTAAGTCTGCTTGCTTTAGTTGATTTTGTATCTTTCAAGTCCAGGCTACACCCTAGACCAATTAAAGTAGAACTTGTAGGAATGACAGAGGGTCCAGATAACATTGTTTTTAAGTCTCCTAAGTGATTCTGATAGGTAGCCAAGATTGAGAAACATATTAAATCATGCAATAGGGTCAAGGTAACAACACACTCCTCTCCTTCTACATCTAATAGACAAAAGACATTTGGGAAAAATTAAAAACAGCAATGAAAGAAAAGGAACATGCCATGGGCTAGGACCACACTACTGTAGGAACTAGCATGTGTTAGTCTCCAAAAGTGAGCTCTGAAGTCAGAGAAAAGTTTTATAAGGTGGATGTAGGTATTAGAATAAAATAAATAATGGGAATATATTTGAGACTAGTTACTAAGAAGCTATTGCACAATAATCTGCTTAGACCTCAGGAAAGTGATTCCAGGGATTTAAGAAGGGTTCTTTGTGTGCATCATTTAAAATGGGCAAAATTCCAGCTGTGTTTGCGAAAGGAGACTTTCTCGGACGTTGAAGGATAAAAAGCTGTAGGAGTCATTTTTCTCTATAAAAAGACAGCATGGCAGAGAGCAGCCATATTTTGTGGTTCATTTCATTCTAGAATCACCAAGCCCTTTGGTCAAGGCCTGTTTTTTTTGGAATTGATGATTGTAAAGCTGGGGAATAGGGCTGGCAAGAGAAATGAGGAACTAAAGGATGGCTGGCTCATCCAAGGAATGCTTTAAGTCAAGGGAAATCTCTAGAAGAAATGTTCTGCTTAGGGTTCCCAATTTTGAGTCTCAGGCTCCATCCTTTGGATAGTACTCTAACCACAGCATACTAATTTCATCCAATTAGAACCCTTTACAATGATAACATCTTACATACAATGGATGATTTCTTAGACTATAAGGAAACACCAAAGTAAACTGCCACCTAGTAGTCCAGAATTAGATTTTCTTTAGTCTGTTTGCACTCTATATAGTAAAAAGACATTGGGATAACAATGTAAAATATTTAGGTATTACAAATGAATGTAACACCTAACAAGTTATATGCTATGGGTCATACTTCTATTTATAGAGAAAGGTCCAGAGGGACTTTGCAGAGGTATGAAAATGTGTAGACTAATCTGTCAATCACTTTTAGGCTTTGATTCTAGACCTAGCTTCTAGGCTAGGATTTGGTTAGTTAACATATATGGGAGAACAAAACTGAAGGTTCCTATTGATTTCAGAACTTCACTAGAATGGAATGCTATGTTTTACAGGAGGAAAACAAGTCAAATATTAAGAATCTCCTGAAGTTGGTCCAAATAGGAACAACTTGGATAGCTTCCTTAACACACAGTTCTCTCTGGCTACCTTCATTTTATACACTGCTTTGTCCTAGTAGTGTAGACCTAATCTGTAGTATGAAGTTCATGCATTTTTTAACATTAAAAACAAAGGAATATAGAAGAATTTAGCTTGGATTAATATTCAATAGCATTAGTTATAAATACGCTTTTAAAAGTCAAAGGATGATTTAGTTCAATTTCTTTTTTCTAATGCTTTGAAGATTTAAATATCAAGGTGTTGAGTTTGGAGACAGATTATTATAATTGATTTTTGATTAGAGAGTCTATAAATAAAGCTCAGAGTTTTTTACAGGTAGAGACTTGTATGATTTGTTTATTTCACACCTGCTTTAGATTTCTTTTCTACTACTATAAATGAGATATCTGAGGTAGGTACTTTATAAAGAAAAATTTATTTACTTATTTAGCAGTACTTGAGATTGAACCTAGGGCCTTGCTAAGAATGTACTCTGTCACTGAAAAATAATTTAAACAAAAATAAATGACAATAGTAGGAGAAATATTTGATGCAATTTTAGTCTGTGAGTGTAACAAATCATAGCATAGTCTTTGCTGACAATAAATGTAAATATGAAATAAATAAAATCATGATGACATGTTCTAAATTTCACATTGTTCTTGAGGTACCAAAAGCATCCTGATATGGACATAAG
>JADRCD010121056.1:5300-18873 GCA_019843815.1 Montemys delectorum
GGGAGGAGGAGGAGGAGGAGGAGGAGGAGGAGGAGGAGGAGGAGGAGGAGGAGGAGGAGGAGGAGGAGGAGGAGGAGGAGGAGGAGGAGGAGGTGGTGGAGGTGGTGGTGGTGGTGGCGGCGGCAGCAGTTTTACCAGGACAATTTTAGAGACAGGTTGCAGGAAGAACAAGCTAGATAGACACAGGTAAAAATAAAATGAGCCAGAGAATCAGAAGGAGCCAGAAGATTGAAACAGATTGCCAGAGTTAGTATGAGACCAAACAGAGCAATTCAGTCAGAAACAGAGAGAAGCCAGTTTTAATCTGTCAGCTTGGAGAGAAGTTTGAATCAGAACAGCTGAGTTGAATCAGCCAGAGTTCAAAAAGAGCTAGAAAGGGCGAGTTTATTAAGTAGCAAGCCTCCAAGGTGACAGTTACTTTGGGCAAATAAAAGTTAATTTTATCCCATGAACACGGGCTTCTTGTGTGTGTTGGGGGCGAGGGAGCAGATTTATTTCATCTTAAAGCTTTAAGTCATTGACAAAGGGAAGTCAGAACAGAAACTCAGGGCAGAAACTTGGAAGGTGGAGCTGAAACAGAGACCATAGAAGAATGGTGGTTACTGATTTGTTCTCCACCGCTTGATGAGCCATCTTTCTCATAAAACCTAGGAACACCTGCCCAGAGGTGGCTCTGCCAACAGGGAGCTAGGCCCTCCCACAGAAGTCATTCAAACTGCCTCCAGAGGATGACCTACAGCTGCCTCCTGATTTTCTCTCTCTTTTGTTGTGGTATGTAGAAAGATAAAATTATAATTAATAGTGAAAAATAAAACCCTAAACAAAATTCCGTGGCCTTAGGACAACAACTCTTATTGCCTAAATCTCACTGAGATATATAGAATTTTGGATTGTGTGTCACTTAACATGGCTGTATAATGTTTTATTTGTGATACATAATAGTGTTATAATTAAGAAAGAAGGGAAATAGGTAATTGGGATATGGAAAATAAGAAAAATAGACACGTTTTTAAAAGCAAAAACTTATCTTAAGAAAAAGCTGAGAAATAATGTTGAAAAAGATTGGGAAAATCAAACTTGTGTCTCCAGTTACTCTCTGTACTCACAGAACGCCTATGATGTCTACTCTTCCACTATTGTCACACATCTTTCTTCTGCACCAGTGAGCATTCTCTGTCAGCTTACAACTTTGGTGAATATGTACAGGAGGGAACAGCAGTAGAGCCAAAAGCAGCTTGGGGTAAGGTATATTGCAAACTGTAAACAACCCTTCTTCCTTTCTTTTTCTTTCTTTCCCTCCTTTCTACTTTCCCTTCCTTCCTTACTCCTTGCTGCCCGTCCTACCTTCTTCCTTTCCCGAACTTCCTTCTTTTCTTGTTTTTCCCTTTGTTCCTTACTCTTGCTTCTACTCTTTCTTACCTGGGTAATGTAAATACAAATCTGAATTGTTTTTTCATTATACAAAATGTTTTGTCTATATACAGAGTTACAATGATACAATAACTGATAAATTACTGACCTGAACTACTGACTAATATGTCTCTAAATCCTTTTAGTTTCCTTATTACTATTGTCAATACAATTTTGTAGATACCATGTTTTATTTTCTAAGTTACTGCTACAAAATCTTCCCACATCTTAGTTTGCCTTAATCCAAACTATTATTCACATAGTTGCTCACTCTTTTTTAGGGGGAGAGATGTTTCAAGACAGGGTTTATCTGTATAGCCCTGGGTATCCTGGAACTCATTCTGTAGACTGGGCTGGCCTCGAATTCAGAAATCCACCTACCTCTGCCTCCCAAGTGTTGGGATTAAAGGCACATGCCACTGCCACCACTGCCCAGCTCTGCTCTTTTTAAAATATAGGTCTGATGGAGATATTTGCCTTTTTTGACAATTATTGCTACAGTCTACTAAATTTGTCTCCATAATCATTTTTATCTTTCCTTGTTCCTCATCCTTCCTTATCTTTGTTGTCATATTTTCTAGGCCATTCTATCCCTTACCTTGACTCTTCCTTTTGAATAAATCCCTACCAGCAATTCATTCCAACTCCTGAATGGTTTAAGACCATCATTTAATGATCAGATATTTTTGTTGAATGAATGATGAGCATCGTGTTAGAGAGACAAAACAAATTCAAGAGCTATTAAGGTACAGTAAAGTGTAGTGGAGCCCCCAGTGTTGCAGAGTTGGTATAGAGACCAACTATAGTTCAAGAAAATTTAAATACATCACCACACAAAAGACATATTCTGAACACAGACAACAGAAGGCAAATTTATTTGAAATAATTGCAATTTGAGTTCCATTTCAATAAATAGCAGTATGAGATGTAAAGAAGCTTCAAGGCCATTTGTAGGTATGTGTACAATGTACCTCATCCTCTCTATAATAGACTCAAACACTTAGCCTAGATTATGAAAATGAATGATTGCAATGTTAACAAGTCTTAATAAAAAGATTTGTCTAATTTTGAATGCTATATCACTGATCTTTAGAAGTCTTCTTTTTAGTATGTCAATAATTCTAGACTGAGTTTCTAGATAAAAATCTATTAGTAAATATTAAGTTTTTTAGTCTACTTAGCTATTCTCATGTGTGATATCTTTATATCACACAGTGCTAACTGTGCTTTCCCACTGTTATAAAGAAATTCCCTTCTTGGCAGAACCCTTGCAGTGGATGTCTTCCACATACCTTGGTCCCAATTGCTACCTCCACATTGTATAATCTCTTTGAATCATTCAAGAAAACATCTTATTTTGGAAGATAAACTTCCATTCAAGAGCCAACTGCTCATGCAGTTGTAAAATGGATGCCATTTAGACCTTCCTTTCTTTGGAATTTTATGTTGTGCTTTATAAGTGCTACAGACATTTGTTTTTCTTCTAAGATTTAAATAGGTTGCCCTTGAATAGATCAGCATGTTTTTGTTTCTCCTCACCTTTCTCTGGCAGAGAAAGAAGGCTATTAAGTGATAAGCTTTGGAAAACTTAAATCTACCCCACTGTGGAATGGACAAAACTATCAGTTTCAGATTATTAAATTCAACTGCAGAGATGTTTCACTTTAAACTTTCTATTGGAATTTCTTGGTACTCATTATTTTTCTGTTGTCATTATGAAATATTACAAATGGGAGAAACTAAGGGTGGAAAAAGGGCAAAATTCGATGCACAGGGATAGAGTCTGGTGTACCAGAAAAGATCAGCCTATTAAGACATGTGACAAGAATCAGAAGCTTAAAGATCATATTTCATCTGTTCCTAACCAACAGTGATTGAAAAGGGACTGGGAATGGGCAATAAACTGTCAAAGCCGATCTTCAATGACATATCTTCTATAGGTTCTATGACCTTCACAAACAGAACCACCAACTGGAGACCTCATGTTCAAATACAGGAGCCTACGGAAGATATTTCATATTCAAACCAACACACTCTGAAAGTATTCCTCTCACTCTGGTTTCCCAGTCCAGATAGCTTTACCTAACTATCTGGTAAAGAGAATGCAAGGTACGCAGATTATATGTGATTTTGCTCTCAAATGTCTCTTCTGTGGCTGGCGATTTAATTTAGTGATAGAGGGCTTACCTAAGAGGAAAGGCCAAGTATTGTACAAAGAAAGTGAGCTCTGTAACTTTACATCTATGGCATATTTTCCTTTTTAGCAAAATGAGAGAAGCAGAAATAGAATAATACTGGACTATGTGACAGCAATCTGTTAATTTATACTGACGACTGGTAATACTGGTTTCTTGTGTCAGTCTGACTCAAAAAAACCTTTTTAAAATTTGATATAACTATTACAAATGTCTTAACATACACCATTTGGGCCACCTGACTCAGAATAGAATGACTTTGCAAGATATATGTCAAAAGTAAATGCCTACACAGGAAGGCAAGTAAATAATCTTGCAAGTTATTAATCATTTAAATATCAAAACAGAAAATTCAAATCAAGTCTCTATTATCTTTATGAGAGTCTTTTAATTTCTCAATGAGCTATGGCATAAGTAATTCTGTAGCTGGCCTCCCTGATGATGTAATCACCTGCTTCACCACCTCATTTTCAATACTGGAAACACCACGAAGTCGTAGTGTTCATGCGACCAGTTTCATGGACCTATCACGAATCTGAGGGTGGGAGGCTGTGAGTATTATAACTGTAGCTTCCTATTTTTCATTATACTAAGTAAAGTCAAAATAAATTAGTGAATGCTAATGTATAGCTAATTGCACTGAATATTTGTCAATAAGTTGAATTTCTAACTGTTGAAGTATGATTTATTTTAGTGAGTTTGAGAATTATAATAGCATGAGTTATTACATATATACAGTCAGGTAGAACTCATGCAATTGAGATACAAAATGTTTCTATCACTCTAAGACATTCCTGTGGCATTCCCTTAACCTTGGGTTTGAATGATTCAAGTTCTGGTCACTGGAAAATATTGTCTGTCTTCTACAAAAGGTTTATGCTTAAATAATTCAGAAGATGGACCACATACTGTTTAATTCGGCATGCATGGTTTCTTTTACTTACTCAAAGGATCATCCATTTTGTGTGTTGGTATTGAACCTTCATATTTCTAGGTAATATTTTTAAATGGGTATGCTGTGCTTTATTTCTGTTTTCCAGTTGATGGATATTTGACTATGTTCAATCACTGCTATGGTTATGAGCACATATCTTATTGGGGACTCAAGTTTTCATATATAGAAGTACAATTGTGGTAGTGTGGTGAAATATGTTAAATATAATAGAAAACTCCAAGTTATTATTTTAATACCATTTTATGTTTCTATCAATAATATGTGAGAAATCAGGCTTTCTAACATCACTGATTATTGTGATTTTTGATTTGTAACAATTTTAATGCTTATGAAGTGATATTTTTGTATTCTCTTAGCGATATCGGCCATGTGTGCTTGCAGATTTCCTTGTCATCCTTATATTCTGTTTTTGTTTTTGTTTTTAAGTACTAGTTGTCTGGTTCTTATCAATTATTTTATGTGTTTAAAACTGGGGAAGTTTGAGAGATTCTTCCACTAAGTATTTTCCTTCCCCTTTAGAATTGGAGGCTCAGAGGACAGAACTAAGAGCCAGAGAGAAATAATAATCATAGTCTACACCCCAACCATCTTTACTCAGATGGCTTTTGAGGAAACTACAATTCAGAGAGGTCACATTCTTGTGGGGACAGAAGCAAGAGCCTATTCACACATTTCAAATCTAACACATTTGCCCACCCTTGAGATATTTGAGTCATATTACATGTTATCTACCCAAAGGAAATATGTTAGTAATCAGGAGAATTAGATACTTTCTGAACATAATATATCTAGTGGGAAACTTTTCCTTTATGAATAATATTGCCTAAGAATAAAAGATACTTAACAATAGTTTTAGATAAGATACAGAAAAGCATTTATTTCTTAAAATATCCATTTTAATAAATCATGATGTTAATGCATTCTAAATGAAGATTTCATGTGGTACATCAAAGTAGCTTTTTGACTGAATGACTGTATATATATATACATATATATATATATATGTGTGTGTGTATATATATTCTGTTATATGTATTCTGTTATTCTGATTATTTTCAAATAGTAAGAAATTCTGTGAAGAATTGCTAAAATGATATATTCATTATATATATGTTATGTGATATATATAGTGGTATGTGATAAATATTCTTTAATATCAATATTTTTTTCCTATTGGTTTGGAAAAGCTCTTCTAGTATCACATTTTGTTTGATTTTGAGTCCTTTTTGCTTTGTTCACTCTACTTACTTCCATTATCTTTCATTATCATATCTTATTTCAGATGTTATCTCTTAATTTTTTGACAATTTTTATGTGTCAGTTTCAAGAATATATAATTTCCCTAAAAAATTAATGCAACTCTTTTGTGTAATTTCTGCTTAGATTTATATCAATGTTTGCCACTTTAAAATATGAATTCTATAGAGCAATTACATTTTCTCAGTTGAGTGAAGGACATGAGACAAATTTTTACTGAGGAAAGAAGATGACTAGTATAACTACATAGCTATGCAGAACACAATGGCTAACCTGACATTTATTTGCATACACATTGTCTTAGTCAGGGTTTCTATTCCTGCACAAACATCATGACAAAGAAGCAAGTTGGGGAGGAAAGGGTTTATTCAGCTTACTTCCACATGGCTGTTGATCACCAGAGGAAGTCAGGACTAGAACTCAAGCAGGTCAGCAAGCAGGAGCTGATGCAGAGACTATGGAGAGATGTTCCTTGCTGGCTTGCTTCCCTGGCTTGTTCAGCCTTCTCTCTTATAGAACCCAAGACTTCCAGCCCAGGGATGGCACCACCCACAAGGGGCCCTACCCCCTTGATCACTAATTGAGAAAATGCCCCACAGCTGGATCTCATGGAAGCACTTCCCCAACTGAAGCTCCCTTCTCTGTGATAACTCCAGCCTGTGTCAAGTTGACACACAAAATCAGCCAGGACACACATCAAGTTCATCAAGTTTATTATCTGTCTTTTAATCATGTTCTTTGCTAGAACTAGCTGTTTTCTTATTTTAAATTGTATATTTCCTTGATAAACAAGAAAATAATATTAGTATTGGATCTTGGCTACCTTTTTAATAATCATCTACTTTATGTGATTTGCACATGGGAAAATATAAAAAATAACTTCTTATTACTTATCCTTAGAAGTCTGATAACTGATCTATGATGATCAAACATACATACATATGTATATACAGTGGACAATGATATAACTGTATGTCTACTTACTGGAGAATAGCTATATAAAACTTGCCATACGGAAGACATAATTTCATTAGGTTTTCATACAACCTTTGGAATAAATAGAAATACACAGATTTTAAATATTGAAAATAGATTTTTAAAAAATAAACTTTGAGTTTATCTAGACACTAAGAGGTGACAGGAAAATCTTTGCTTCTATGGAGTGACAGGTTTTACCCTGCCAGTTCTATATGGCTCTGATGCCAGACACTATGCACTTAGTTACACTGTAGTCCATGGTGCTGACATTAGATGAGTGTTTTGAATTTGTATCTATGCATTTCCAAGTCTCCAATACAACCATGCAGTGATTGCTAATCACTGTATAAGATTACCCAGAGGCAGAGTCAGAATAGCTATTTTATAAAGATAAAGGGTAGTTTCTACTTTATCAGTAAATTATTTGGAATTGTACCCAATGTTATGATTTTCCTATCCTTTAGTTAAAGTTATGAAAGTATTTCATTCCAATAAGAGAGCTCCTGTAAAGTGGCTTTGTATGACTCTTTATCTGGTAATTGGAAGATAATTCAGCAGCATGGAGTAATTATGTAGGGTTTCAATATGCCTACACACACACACACACACACACACATACACACACACACACACACACACGTATATTTGTATATATATATATATATGTATGTATATATATGATGAATATATATATGCATCATATATATGATGAATGTGTGCATGAATATATGTATATATGTATCATATTTCTCCAAGACCTTACTGATTCACATGATTTTCCCTTTCTTTTTTTCTTCTCTTTATTTCTATTTCTCTCTCTCATCAATGAAACAAGAATGAGGCCTCCGTAGCATACTTTAGCATGAGTTATTTGCACAAATCATTTATCTAATGAAACCATTCAATAAACATGAATAAAATCAAACCAAAATGTAAAATCTAAAAGAATTTTCTTAAACGAGCAATATGCTACATGTTGATTATTATCTTGATGCATTTAATAAAATTATTTTTCTGATATAGACATTCAGCTTGGTAAACATAAAAAGTAGACATTTTGAGGTTCTCTTTTGAGTCATTTGCATTTTACTGTTTGTGTTGAGTGTGACATCGGAAATAATGGAGTTCAATTCTAGACAATTGGCTGATGTTAAGTGCAGTGTGTCTCTGTGGTTCTGTCTATATGAAGGGGTATCAGTATTTTGTTTGAAGCAGCATGTCACTATGGGCTTTATCCTATGATTATCTAAATTAGGGTCTATGCTTAGCTGAGACAATAACAGCCTCAGCAGCCACAGCTTAGTAAAGCCAAGGGAGGGTAACTCTAAAAAATATCATGGTTGAAAAGAACCCAAGGCTCCTTCTTATTTATAGTCTTGCACATCTTCATTTACCAGCCACACTGTGAAGAAACATGAAATATTTCATGCAGAATGGAACACACAGTTATAGTTCTGAAAGAGAATACTGCATGAAAAGAAAAAGAGAGAGAGGCTGTGGAAGGTAAATACAATATCTATCTACATTTCTCCTTTATCATAAGATGTTTAATGATTTTTAAGTAATGAAATAAATGTCATTTCTAAAATGTAGCTTTAAACTAATAAATTAGATTATTTAAAAGAAGAATTTTATCTCCTGGATATTTTAAAGAAACCAGAGATTATTTATAGACATCAGGAGACAGTAAGTGTATTCTTGTGACCATGGATACCACCTCTTAAAACCATGACATTGCTCTGACACTACAGTTTCAGTAGATTTAATAACTAAGAGTTAAAAATGCTTTAAAGATATAAGAAAGATGCACACATTTTAAGCACAGCTTTTGGAACATAAACAATGGGAGTCAGAGGAGTTTGTTATGTATGATAATGGAAAAATACCAGAAAGGTAAACGTAAGTTTCATGATTTTATTTTTCAAAGACAACATAAAGAGTATCTTAAAATCTTACTAGACCACAAATTTTGTTTATTTGTTGTAAATGACATGATAATATTTTGAGCAAATGATATTCTAGGAATAACTTAATGTAGAAATATTTAATTTGAACATTTTATATTAGGTACACTTTTTGTGAAAATAAATTTGCCCATACAGAACCATTGGGTCATGAATCATATTGTTAGTTTTTCATAATTTCTAACAAGTTTAAGCTTTATTGTAAGTATTATAAGGATTAGCTTGAAGTTTCAATATTTTACAACAAAAACTATAAAACATTGTGCATGCATTTTTAAGATATGGTATGTATTGGATATATCCAAGCCATCACAGTGAGAGCAGATATCACTGACTCTGACCTCAACGATAGCTAAGATTATAGATTTTCCATTTAGAAATTTGGAAGAAAATTTTAAATTTTTGATTAAAGTTTTTATGGTTTTTTTGTTTGTTTTTTTGTTTGGTTTGCTTGTTTGTTTCCTTTTCGTTTAGTGTTTGGTAAGAGCAAATATTAGACAATGATGTATTTCCTCTGTAACAAAGAAAAAAATGAAGTTTGCTGGAACTTCATCCATGCTCCTGATGTTCATCTTTTCTGGAAATGAGGCAGCATTGTCTCTGTGGTCATCAGTCCAGAGATTTAAATTGCTGGTCCAGATGCTAAGTAACACTGAACTAGAATTCATTTGTTTGACATTTCTTTCCTTGACTTTTGCTATTTCTCCTTCAATTGTTCTCTTTAATTTACTGAAAGCTTTGGATAACAGATACTAGAAGTAAATTGCAAAAGGACTATAAAATATAGTTCAAAGCTCATATATATGTATATACACACATATATACATATATATATGTATCACAATATCTAAAAAAATCAATTTTAAGAATCTATACTAATTATACTCCAGAACATGGTCCAATATAGTAATCTCTACCCACATTTTGACTTAAATTTAAATTGAAGATTCCATTTTTAGTGTCATTTCAAATGATTCTTATTTGGTAGATTTCAGGTATTTACTGTATAGCACAAAAAACATTCCCACCCTCTCTGTCTCATACTCACGCACACACACAAATTGTCTTGGACAGATCTTATCTACACTATGCAAAACTATATTTGTAGACCTTTAAAGATAAGCATAAAACGATTCTTACTTTGATGTGATATAAGTCTAGTGTAAGAAATGGCTATTGGGAAAATATTTATAAATATTGAAAATAAATCTGAAATGCTGAAGGTGCTATTTGCAAACAGTAAGGAGTTAGAGGAACCAGCTCCAGATAAGAGAAGACACAAAACCTGTACTGAAAACAAAAGTGCAGTTGGTGACCTTGGTCACTATCCCAGTCACAGAAAACCTGGCTGCAAGAGAAGGGACAAGGTGATAGATTTATGTATTAAGGGGGTTGTACTTTTTTAGATAATTTGTATTAAATAAAACTTTACTGCAGATATCCTTTACTTAAATGTATACGGAGTAAATTAAACTTTTAAGAACAATCTCAACCTTTGTAATATGACACTTTTTCTGCTGTAATATATTTGGACCACTGAAAATACCTACTTGTTGACACAATAATAAAAAATGATTAGTCATAGATAAGATTATAATTAAATGTGAAATATAGGATGGTGTAAATATAAAGGCAAAAAAATAAAGGGCCCCCCTCCCCTGGTTTTGATTTTTAACCTGTGGTCAGCCTTTTTCACTTTGAACCTAAAGAGTACCTTAGACAAGTGTTTTACTAAAGAACCCAAAAAATATGCTGTTGATAATTCCACTGCATTTCACTTATCTCTGTGGAGAATGGCAGGCTCTGGCTGATTTCAATGTGGAGATGTAGTTGTAAAGATACCTATGTCTGGACCTGAATATCCAGTAAAGACTGAATTTTGCAGAGCTATCTATTGTGGCAGACTTGTTAACGATCTTTATGATGTGAAGTTATGCTTCAGTTTTCTTACTAAATGCCTGGGAATGCCACTTCTGGAAGAATTCAGTAAATATTTGAGTGTTTATGAATATAAAAACTGCCTAGATACAGCAGCTAGGATGAGTCACAGTGAAACATTTATTCAATGGGCTGATTTGCATCAATGGCCCCATTGGAAAGGGCTTTTTATTAACTATCTTCAGACTTCTCTCTTTAATAGTTTCCAGCATTCTATAGGCTTCCGCCAAATACTTCCATATAGGAAGATAATTTAAAATATGAAAATATGTTTTGTAGCTAATTCATATGGATTAAGGGAAGGAAAATGTATGTGGGAGTGAAATTATGACATTTTAATACGTAGGGAAAAACTGAAATTTTATGTTTATAAAATCTCCATAAATATATATCAAAATTAATTTACAAACTTTCATTGATCCATATAGTATTATATAAAATATGCTTTTAGTTTTTCAGTTTAAATGTAGATTAAATCTTTAGATTCTAGGTATGTTTTTTATCCCTATGTGTATGTTTCATAGTATGTGTATTTGTACTGTGCACATGAGGCTGAATATGTTGGTATACATGTGTGAGTTTATTTGTGTGTGTGTGTGTGTGTGTGTGTGTGTGTGTGTATTTGTGAGTGTGTTTTTGGGTATGTGCATGTGTGTGTGTGTGTGTGTGTGTGTGTGTACACATTGGCAAGGAATCTGAGTATGTAGCTTTGCTATTTGATTTGTACCTTTTTTTTGATACAAAGCCTTTCACTTAATGCAAATCCTGTTGATTTGGCTAGATTCTCAGGTGAGTGAACCTCTAGGATCTCCCTTCTCTATTTCCTCAGTGCTATGGTAGAGGTGTTTCGTGCCATGCCTAGCTACAACTTGAATCCTAGGGATCCAAACTCAGGTCCACGTGCTTGTGCCACAAGTGGTTACTGACCGTGAAATTTCCCTGGTTCATAATGTTCAAGTTTATAACATATTTGAATCATTTCATAGAATTAAGTAAACACCTTTATCATTTTTAGACATTCTTTTATTTAGTATTAAATTTCAGTCAAAGTCTTTTTATGATTCTAAAATAATTTTGTTCTAAATTATAGCCTTTATAAAAAATGTTTCATTGAATCATACAGCTTAAAAGGACATTTAAAAACATGTGGATTATTGATTTGAATTTTACTTATGAATCAGCATGAACTTGATAGATGAATTTTTAAAGAAAAATATTTCAGGACTTACCTAAAATTGATAGAATCCCAAGAAATAGTGTTTGTAAAAATTATCTATTATTGTGGCTGCTAGGCATCAAGTTTGGAAACTAAGAAAAAAAAAATTTCTTCACAGAAATACATTCACCTCTCCTTCATGCTTGAGTGGCACCATGACTTCCCAAAGTAGCACGTCAGTTCAGAGACAAGAATTTAAGTCTCTAAGCTTTTAATTTACATACACAAAGTAGATTTTCTGTATTTCTTAAAAGAAATGGATTATCTAAACTGAGTGGACAAAAGCATTAAAAAAATGTGAGTTCGTATGATTTCCATGGGAAACATAACACTAGACATCACCTTAGTTGCTGTCATTTTAGCTGCTATTTGGGCACATTCTGAGTAAATAGGTTCTGTGCTTGCAGTTTGTTGTCATAGGCTGACGCCATGCTTATTAAATTCATAACTTGTGCCCATATCAAGCAGATCACTCTCAAGAATGAAACACATATCAGATTAGTTCTTTATTTTTCCACATTTCTCAAAGAAACACAGCAAACGTCTCTTCAGCTTTCAGCTTTGTGATTTTATAAGCTGGATTTTGAAATGACATTGAAATGCAGTATTGTGTTCTAAAAATACATTCACTTGTTCCATAATAAAACATTTCTAAGACATGAACTATTACTTTTTATACTGAGTCAAAGAAGCAATGAAACTAAATTCTAGTAGGATCAATATGTTTAGCTGCAACAGACATTATATGAAGCATAAATCGTAACAGAGAGTCTGTAAAAAACCTTTTATTTTTCTGTTCTCCAAATAGCGATGCATTAATGTAAGAGCTAAAATTGGTGCCAATTTTTATTAATTTCTGCCTGTTGATAACTCTCAGCTTGTCCCGAGATCTTCCTGATGCTAATAAGTACTGTGAAACATTTATGTGGCTTGGAATTTTGCTCAAAGTCCTTTTGACAGAGTTCACTGCAGGTCCTTAAAGAATGGTTTGTTTACATTAGTAATTATATACTCTCCGACTGAATTGAAATTGCAGCCCTCACTGTGAAAAGCCTGTGTTCATCTATTGTTTACTGGTCCTAGACAATACCATTAAACTTTAATAAATCAAGGAATGTTTTCATTGTTCCATGGCACAGTGCCCTTTAAAATGCAGACTTCAATATACCTTTCTGTTCTGAAATGATAAAAAAAAAGTATCTGTGACAATTTAGTCTTCACAGTGTACTTTGAAGCTTTGCTTTAAGAAGCAGTAATTATTCAAATAACAAGAAAGAGGGAGGCTAGGCCAGCTTGATTTAACGTCAGAGTTGGATTTATGGTGATCACTGCAAACAAGGAGTAGAAATAGAACATTGCCAAACTAGTTTACTTCCTATGGCCTGCTGCATTACTTTGTAAAAAGTAATAGTTCTCTATAGTTCCTTATGGCCTGACTGTGATAAAGTGCTTGACTGAATAAACTTAATGATTACTTTGTTTTAGCTCATTGTTTGGAGCACAGCCTGGCATGTTGGGAAAGTCACAGTGATTGGACACTGAGGCAACCGGTCAGTCATCCGGTGTCTGCAGTCAGGAATCAAAGATGAATGTGGTTTCTCTCTCTCTCTCTCTCTCTCTCTCTCTCTCTCTCTCTCTCTCTCTCTCTCTCTCTCTCTCT
>JADRCD010121056.1:25366-42369 GCA_019843815.1 Montemys delectorum
TGTGTGTGTGTGTGTGTGTGTGTGTGTGTGTGTGTGTGTGTGTGTGTACGTGTATGTATATGTATATATACACATATATATATCTCCAGAAAACCTAATTCAGATCCCTATAGTATCCCTGATCTCGGTAAGCCCCCTTGAGTCCCTGTCATTTGATCCTGTGATGTCTCTGACCACTCTGGTTATTTATTTATTTATTTATTTATTTAGATGTTTTCTTTATTTACATATAAATTTCTCCTTTCCCAGGTTCCCCTCCAAAACACAAACAAACAAACAAACAAAACCAACAAGAACAAACCCCTTTTGCCTCCCCCCTCCCCATGCCTGCCACCCCACCCTCTCCCACTTATTGGCCCTGGCATTCCCCTACAAAACCTTCACAAGGCCGAAGTCCTTTCCTCCTATTGATGATCGAATTTGCGATCCTCTACTATACACATGCTGCCAGAACATTCAGTCCCACCATGTATAGTCCTTGATTGGTGGTTGGGTCTCTGGGAGCTCTGAGGGTACTAATTAGTAATTGTTGTTTGTCCTAAGGGGCTGCAAACCCTTCAGCTCCATAGAATCTTTCTCTAACTCCTTCATTGTGGACCATGTACTCAGTTCAATGAATGACTCTGGTTCTTTAAATTTTTCTTATTCCTATTCCACAGACTCCCTGAATTCTACCTAATGTTTGTCTCTGGGACTCTGCATCTGTTCCCATCAGTTGTTGGAGGAAGTCTCTGTGATAATGATTATGCTGATTATGCTGGGCTCTGGTCCCAGAATTTTCTGCAG
The DNA here is from genome assembly GCA_019843815.1 of Montemys delectorum. Classification (NCBI taxonomy): domain Eukaryota; kingdom Metazoa; phylum Chordata; class Mammalia; order Rodentia; family Muridae; genus Montemys; species Montemys delectorum. The sequence continues at coordinate 26,153 of JADRCD010121056.1, forward strand.
GCAAGACAAACTCTAAGTCCAAACTTTTGTGTCTAGGTTCGTGTCAAGACCCCTCTACTTGAGGCCTTGTCTGGTTACCAAATATGTCCAGTTCATGATTCATACCCCTCATTTCTAGAAGTCTTTGTTAGTTTTACTTTTGTAGGTTCACTTGGGAAAAATTATTAATCGTCATCATCACCATTATTTATTACTAAACCTCTTGATTCACTATTCATAATATATTTTGTTTATACTCATTTTATTTTAAGGGGTCTTTCACAGAATTAGACACAAGAATATTTTATAATCTTTTACATTTTTTGTTATGGTACAATTTTTATATTTTGAAATTTTCCATTTTAAAAATTTTTACTTATTTATTTATTTGAGGTTATAGTATAATTATATCATTTCCCATTTCCCTTTATTCCTCCTAATCATCCTGTGTACTTTCTTCTCTTTTTCAAATTCTTTGTGTCCTTCATAATTTTTATTGATTCTCTGTAAATTTCACATAATGTACCCCAATACCATTAATTTTCTAGTCCTTCTACATCTGCCCTCCACTCTTGTAACCTTGCATGCAAAAGAAAATAAAACCAAACAACCAAACAACCACAAACATCTTACCACGGACACTAGAGTATACCTTTTAGTCTGTCCAGTTTCATTTGCCATTGTTCACTGGAATAAGTCATTGGCCTAGTTCAAGGCTTCTGACTTCTGCTACACCATGAATAGCGGGCCCTAACAGAGATTCCTCTTGGATATCTTGTTGTTACCCTGAGTCATGGAGATTCTGCAGCTTTGGTTCTCCAGGACAAGATCCTCATATACCCCAGCAGTACATAGACAGGGTAGATTTTGTGGTGATCCAACTCAAAGTCTTACTTAGTTGGCCTGCCAGCTCTCCCATAACGCCCAGGTAATGGGTAGGGACAACTGTATAGCACGAAGCATCCAGTCAGGACAGGTAAAGTAAGCTAAAAGAAGTCTATGCACATCAACATGGCCTCAGGTGGCAACCCACACCAGAGATGACCACATGGCCTTTAGAGGTAGCATGGGCTATGGACATTGCCACAGACCCCTGCTGTTGCATAGGCATGGCTGTTGGCAGCAGCACTAGCCAGTAGATCACCATGGCTTCAGGTTATAAGACAGGTCACACACATCAGGATATTCCTCACCAACATCTCATCTCAGCCCAACCTCTCTTCAGAGCACACAAACCACTCCACTTCTTTTTCTCTCAAATCTTCACAACATACTTGCTCATTATAGTGGTGGGCAAGACCTGTTGTCTCTGACTGTCTTCTACCCAACCTGCATAGACCTATTGAAAATTTCCATTTTTCTATACTAATAGACATTTATTTATTAGAAAAGTTTTATTTGTACAAGAAAGTGGAACACTCTCTACATATTATCTATCGTCTGTTCCACTTTACTGTTTCTTCAGTGAACATGTTACATTAGTATGTTACATTTTTTCAAATTAATGAAACAAAGTTCATATGACAATATTGAAGAAACCCATGGTATATTTACATACTATCAACCTTCCTTAATCTTCCATTCATTCATTCTTTTTTCTTTCTCTGTTTTGTTTTGTTTTTTGTTTTTCAATCTGAAAGCTGCAGCTAATGACTCGTGTGAAATATGTCCATCCTGTCTCTTTAATTTCCAAGTCTCAGCCTTTCCAGTATTTATGGCCCTTCGTTGTTTAAACACTGCTTATCAGCCAGGTATTTTGTAGAACTTCCTTCAACAAGGATTTGTGTGGTGTTTCCCTGATAATAAAACTGGAGCTAGATGGTGGTTGACATTGACCATCTTCATATCGTTCTGCTTTATCTGTATGTATGCTTTACTTTACAGAGGGTTTTAGTTGCTTGTGCCACAATCTTGGAGGAAGATGTTTGGAAAACTGACTTGTTACACCAAACCTATAGATTATAATATATACATCAACTAATTTCCTTCCCTTAAATTGAGCTTAGATCTTGCTAAGGCACTAAACCAGCGTGTAAATATTATGGTTCATTAAGGAAGGATGCAGGTCCCTTCCATCAATATTATCACCTCTCCTAGTTTCCATGTGTTCCTGGCTTGGTTCCTTTTTCTCTAGTTGTTTTTTTCTTTGCCTTACTCTCATTCTACACTCTCTACCTACTTCTCTACATATTCAGTTACATACCCTTTTCTTTCTCCTTGTATTTCTACCACCCTATTAATTTACCTTTTTCCACTAAATGACTTTTTAAATAGAAAGACTATGCAAACTCTGTCCATATGTCTTACCTCATGGGTAATCATATGATAGAAGAGTCATATTCACCTAAATAAGTCTAATATCAAACCTCACATTTCTCCTTCCTCCAAAATCAGTTCTCTCCAACACTAAGTCTTACATTTTTTCTCACTGTCCTTTTCCCAGTCCCATGATCAAAACTCATGTTCATCTTTCACTTTTTACCTGTGTGTACAAATAAAAACATTTTGTACATGTGATATAGGAGTGCACACTGAAGCTAGAAGGACGAATATAACCCATGCCTTCTTGGCAGTCAGCCAATCATCTTTCCTCCTTTAGAGATAAGAAGTCCAAAGATCAAGTAGCTCTTAACACTCTTTCTGTTTACTCTGTTCATACATTCGCTTCCTAACATCTCTGTGAATCTGACTTAATTCTAATCTTGAACTTGTTCCACATACTAGAAAGTAGTTCTCTCTTCAAATTAATAGTTCTGTTCATACTTCTGCTTTACAAGACAATGTCAGTGGGTTTCTTGAAGTTTTCATCCCAGTGATAAAACATTCCTTAAAATGATTTTAATATTTATATATACATTTTTAGTATATGTCATTACTTTTACATATTTTCCAAAACAAGCAAAGAGCATTACATTCATAATCAGAGTAGGAACTGTGATACTGGCTACTCAGGAGGCAGACGTGGGAAGATAACAAGTTAAGCCCAGTCTAGCCTTGGTGAAACAAGTTCCCCAAAAGAAGAGTAAACAGTGGGCTTGGCTATAACTTACTAGTGAAGCACTGCATTTGCATTCATGAAGGCCCCACATTCAGCTCTCTTCACTGAAAACAAAAGTTCACAATCGGTAAGATTTAATGGCAAAATGAGATTTAGCTTACTCTTTTTATTTTATACAACAAACAAGAAACAGAACAGTTTTCTATGGCTTTGCCCATTTATCTGCTCACAATGTTTAACTAATAGTACAAGTATCAAAAGTTACAAAAACCTGTGTGTGTGTGTGTGTGTGTGTGTGAGTGTGTACATATGTGTATGTGTGTGTATGTTCACCTATTGTCCTCATATGATACAATCTCCTTTGTCTTCTCTGTTGACCTGTGAAACTAATCATCAATTATTTACTTCATATTTACTAACTTTGAGTGGATAGATTGCTATTATTCTGGGAGGTAATGCTAGGCATCTCTATCTTGGAGCAAAGAGAAGGGAAAAGAATTGGCAAGAAGAAATTGGGAATATTTCCTTCTCATATATATCAGTTTTTTTTTTTAACACAGGCATACCTTGACATTTAAAGTGGTATCATCAAACTGCATAATTTTTCCTGGGATAATATTTGAAGGTTATTGATATGTAGCTTCAACATTTTTTGTTTCTGTAATCTTGGGCATATGTCTTAATTTTTGAATGTTCATGTACAATATACAATGGTCATGTTTAGTTTGGTGTACAATATAAAGTGTCTAAGATAATGATGACAGAACACTTACCATTACTGAGGAAATCTTGGGCCTGCTCTTCTTACACATCAACATTTCAATTCACTTAATAGATAAAACAAAAATGCCTTTGCATCTTTGAATGCCAAAATGTCATTCAAAGAATTTGATTTAAAAATATTCAATTGTATTAATTCTAGGAGATGAATGAATTATATTTTTATAATTAACTACATTTTAATATATAGACTATTTCATTATTTAAAAATACTTACAATAAGATTGTCTATACCTACAGCATACTTATAAGGTACATTAGACATGTGACTAAGAGTCATTATAGTTAGAGCTATAAACTATCAGATCTCATGTTCTCAGATAGGTTCCCTAATTGAGCAATCCTTATCACCCAAGAGTTCCTAAAAATAGTGAAAATTTGGGCCATGGGCCCGACCCACAGAATTGGAGACTGAAGATGGAAACAAGTGATGTGTTTATTAACTGACCAGATCATCTTTGAGGAAGTCTGAGTTAGCCACTACTTCGAGTTTATTTGTTCTCATTTTTTTCCCTTGGGAGACAATGTTAAAACAAAGTTATTCAGAAAAAGTCAGAAAGTGGTGTTCAGGAAAAAGAGATGTGCATGAGGCACAAGGAAGTGTGTCCCACAGGGGAAATGGACATTCCTTAAAGTGCACAGAACACAGACTGGAGAAACTTTGTTGATTTATTTGATTAAGAATACTTCAGTATCAATGGGAGGAGAGGCCCTTGGTCCTGTGAAGGCTAGATGCCCCAGTGTAGAGGAATGTCAGGGCAGGGAGGCATGAGTGGGTAGGTGGGTTGGGGACCACTCTCATAGAAGCCAGGGGAAGGGGAATGGGATAGAGATTTTTAAAGGGGAAACAGGGAAAGGTGATAACATTTGAAATGTAAATAGGGAAAAAATCCAACAAATTAAAAGAAAATAAAGAAATGGAGAAAAAGAGAAACGAATACTTTGGTAGTTTCATAGCTGTAGAATTAGTCAACAAAATTTAAGTATGGAATGAGTTTATCATATAAAAAATGATTCTGAATTAATGGTTCAGTACTGGGATGACATCATCAGGATGAAACCGTGGAAATGTCGAGCTCTGAGGATTTTTAAATCACTAGTTAGTTTCTTTCTCTCTTCCTTACTCTTTTCTCTCTCCCTCCTTTCCCTTTCCCCTCTCCCCTTTTCTGTTTTTCTTTGGTTTATGAAACAAGAGTCTCTGCAGCACAGGCTGGCCCCGAACACACTATATAGCCACCAATGATGTTTTAGTTTCTGGTCCTCCAGAGTGCTGTGATCACAGGCCTGAGCCATCAGGACAATTTTTATAATGTGCTGCAGGCTGAACTCTGGGATTTGTATGAACTGGGCAAGCACCCTTCCTACATACCAAATCCAATACATCCTGAGCATGCTATCTTTAAATATGGTAATTTATGACCTTTATGGCCTAGTCATTAAGAAATATTTCAATATATTTCAGACCATGTGGATTGAAATTAAATTGCCTCTGTCTCTCCTGGTCTTGATTAAATTAGGAGGTCGGGGTTGCTTTTAAAAGATAAATCCCAAAAGCACCACCAAGGAGGCCTGTGTGCCCTTCAGTCACAGGATGCTTGACATGTCAGAGCAAACTCATTCATGCTGGAGGTAAAGCAAATTCCTCTTTGCCCTGGCCCCTCCACTGTTTGCTACCTGCCATGAGCATAAGAAGTCAGGAAAATGTGTCCTGTATTTAGAAATAAGTAATATTTTGGCTTGAAGACACAAATTCTGTTACTTTAAATTGTGTTTGTGGTCAGGTAACATTCCAGAAATGTTGTGAGTCACTCAGCAGCCTGCTGGATTATTATTGTTATCACAATTGCTTGCCAAAAAGGAGAGAATTTTGCTTTGCATGGGCTGTAGGATTGTCGTGGTCATATTTGAGATGTTTCATATGTCAGCAACAAATATAGCCTCAGAAGTATGCCTAAAATTCCATTTACCACTAAGTTACACAAATATACATTTTAGTGTTTATGTATTGATTCTTTGTGCATTAGTGTGTATGTGTGTATGTGGAGTGTACATGTGGAACTTAGAGAACATCTTGCAGGTGTCAATTGTCACTTCTACCATATAAGTTTTGAGGACTGAACTCAAATCATCAGGTTTCGAAGTGAGTGTTCTTACTTGCTGAACCATCCTGAATTTATTATTATTACTATTATTATTATTATTATTATTATTATTATTGTTATTATTATTATTATTTCCCTCACTGCATATCTTCCTTCTTGTTTTCTTGAGTTGAGTTCTGGTGAACAAACTTCCCTGTGATCAAGCTCCTGTTGGCAGAATATCCCTTCCCATTTTATGCACTACTTGGATGCCAGCAAGTGGTGGCACTCTTTTCCCCTACTCCAGGATCTTGAAGCAAAGGTATTGTACTCACTCCTAATTCCTATGGTGGGTCCCAAACCTTTGCTCTTTTTGTTTTGTTTCTAAATTTATTTTAAATTTAATTACTTTATTTAAATGACACATGATATACATTTAAGTTCTAAGAAACCTTACAAAACTATTTCCAAAAGACTTAGTTGTCTTCCATACACCAGGCCATGCTCCATATGTTGGTGATAATACTGTAATTTTTTAATCTTTTTTTCAAAAATTGTAATTAACTCATTTGTTAAGTAATATACATAGAAAGTACTCACATTTTCCCCTCTGTTTTTCCTATTGGATATTGATTGAGGATAATGAGGACATCTCTTTATTATGGTACTTAATCTTCTAAAGTCCTATAAAATTTATGTACAGTTAATTAATCTTCAGATATAAATATGCCTGTGTGATTATGTTCACAGCTGAGACAAAATGCTATATTCATATTTCTTGCCTTGATATTTTTCTTCTGTAATATTTCTTTACCCCAAGGCTATTCCCTCTTGATCTCTATTTATATTTTTATATACCTGTCATATTTTATTCCCACACTTCCTGTCATACAAGTAAACATATCAAATAAATCTTCTCAGTCCACTTTTTAAAAATATTCTGTAGCTGTTGCGGTGGAGCCTCACTATTTCTCCAAGCATCTTCCTTATATAATCCTATCTAGTCTATTTTCTCCAGGGATAACATGAGGCTTAACATCTTATCATCTATAGAAGGTCAATCTGATCAATCATAGTAGCAGAGCATAATGTTATGGTCAGTAACCTAACCACGTAATTCTGTGGAAAACCTGCTTCATTCTAGCACATGAGAATTCTTTCTCCTGTGTTATAGAACATATACCTTCAGCAGACAAGTCCTTTCTCCTCTCTGTTCTCTTCTCAATTTCATTTCTTTTTGCCAGTACTTTAATCCACTCATCATACTGCTTTACTTTCATATTGCAACAGGGCATGTAGGCTCATTAAGTCCTGTGGCTCTCTAATACATGCCTCCAGGATATTTTCCAGAGCACATTTTGGGTCACATGACTCCTTTGCTTAAAATTTTGAAGAACCTATCATATGTATATGGCCAAATGCGTCCACTGTACCACAGAACAAAAAGCTAACTGTGGTACATTCACAGTCCATTATAAAAACTCAAATGATATTTGAACATAGTGAAATGTAGTGAATTTTTACTCAAGCTGTTTTGATACACAAATGAAGTCAGAAGTTTTGGTTTTGTTGGAGACTCAGTTGTGTCATGTGATGTTGTTCTGGAAACAATCCTAGGAGAGGGTGTTTTACTGAGAACAGACATGTAGTGTTTTTCTGAAAGCTTCCTGGTGAACGGTATGTAATGCTTTGCTGGAACTGATGCTTGAAAGGATGCACAATGTTTGGAAAGAGTGTGAGTCAATAGACAGTGGACAATACTCTTGCAGCTCTTTGCTGATTTTTGGTAGGCTTCACTGATGTTGGCCTTCACTGACGACATTATTGCATTGGTTCATTTTGCTTTCTCTGTTGATCTTGTCTTGTTATGAGTTTGTAGAGAAAAACATACCAAAGAACTTCTAGTGGCATTCTGTCTGCTTCTTGCTACTTTCACAAACTTGTGCCGATGCATGTTTGGTGCTTGCCAAGTAAACTGGATTACCACTATTAATTCATGTTTGGTGTTTTGCTCGTGGACTGGACTTCTGACAATGAAGATTACTCATCCCAAAGAACTATTTCTAAACAGGACTACAACCCTATTTCCCATTGACCTTTCTTTTTCCCAACTACTTCTGGTGAATGGTGGGCTAGAGAGAAGGTTGATGAGTTAAAGAACCATAATTAAAGTAGGTTTCAAAAAATCTAAGCCTACAGGTGGTGCCCCATTTTGGGTACTGTCTATAAAAATAATTAAATTCCAAGTTTTTTCCCCAGCTCTGGCTCCCAGAATGATGACTCCAAGGCTAATGAGTTATTATTAAATGCCTAGACTATCACCTTTGGTCATTCCCTGACTAACTCTTCACTTACTTAAGCATTTAATCTTTATTATGTCTACCACTTAATTAATTACCTCTCCTTCAGTCCTGGTCCACTTCTTCCTTCTCATTTCCTCTGTATCTCCCTCAGCTTCTCTCTGAGTTCCTCTACCAGATGTCTTATATAAATCTTCTGTTTTGTCTCTCATCTTCTCCCCCATGGCTCTCTTCACATCTCTCTTTTATCTCTTTACTCTGTCCCAGAATCCTCTTTCTTCCTGCCAATGCCCTACCTCCTCTTTTCTGCCTAGCTCATTGACTATCTTTATTTTATTGACATGTGGTGCTTATAAGAGATTCTCTTTACACATATATGTGGTATGCTGTTTTAAAGTTTAATTCTTAGGAGATTTACCTTCTTGCCTTTTGTCACATACAGTGTTGCTACTTCAGTATCTTCTCTTGTTTTTTGCCTTCAATTTGGAATAATTCCTGGTGTGTCATCTGTCATATCACCGGGTGAAAACATCTTAAGGGAGATTTATCCATGTTCTATTGTTACTTTAAATCTAATGCACATCTGTCAAGGCACCCCTATGGCTTTATTGTCTTTACTAACATCATAACTGAATTAATTACAAGTTGAAACACTCTGAAACACTCAATAGAGTGAGGTTCATTTAAAAATGTTTGATGATTGATAAAAGATGTCACTCATTTGTTTAGACTTTTTTTCTCACCTGAACAAAAGTCAGGGTTTGATTCTAATCACTACATGCATAGCGGCACATGCCTTTAATCTCAGGATTTGAGAACTGAGCTGAAGGATGAGAAATTCCTTGGCTCTACAACAAGTGCAAACCCATTTTGGGACATATAAGACTCATAATATATTTCTTTTATTGAAAATGGATTATTTTCTCATACACTATGTCTTGATTATAGTCCTTCTCCATGTCCCTTCACCTACTCTTGCTTCCTGGACCCACTCCTGTTCTTTTTTCAATTAGAAAGGAACAACATTCTAAATAACAATCAACTATACTAAGACAAGATAGAATAAGATGAAGCACAAAGTATAACAAAATTTGAGAGAACAACCCATTAGGACAAGAAAAGTCTCAAGAGCAAACATAAGAGTCAGAGACCCACTCATTCTCACAGTCAGGAATTCCATTAAAATACTAATTTAATGGCTTTAGTATATACACAAAGGACTTGGTGCATACGCATGTAAGCCCTGTGCTTGCTGCTGTAGTCTCTGAGCTCATATGTACCTTGTTTAGTTGATTCAGAGTGCCTTGTTCTCTTCATGTCCTTCATCCCCCTCTGGCTTTACTCTCTTTCCATTTCCTCTTCCATGGAATTCCCTGAGTTCTGAGGGAAGGAATTTATGGGAACTTCCAACTTAACTCTGTCTGTGCATAATATCTGCCTGTATGTCTCTGCATCTCTTCACATCTCTTGCCAGAAGAAGCCTTTCTGATTGGATAAGACATTAATCTGAATATAGCAGAACATCATTAGGAATCATTTAATTGATTTTTTTAAAGGCCAGTACTGTTTAGTATTACTAGGTCTCTGGACTCTTTAGTCTCTTGTTCTGGGTTACCCAGACAGTATTGTGTATGGGTTCCTTCTCAAGGGGTTGGCCTTAGGTAAATCAGACATTGGTTGGCTATTCCCACAAGTTTGCCACTACTGCTCTAACATTTTGTAGAAAAAAACAAACTGTAGGTCAAAAATATTGTGTCTGGGTAGCTGTCTTTTTTCTTTCTTTCAGTAATCTGTACAGTACCTTTCTGCACGAAAGAGGTTAGAAGGTAAAGGTGAGGGATCCATGTAGGCAAGAACTCAATTTTTCCATGCTCGATGTGTACGGTCAGTATTATTCTCAGCAAGTGGGCTCAGCTGTCAGTTTGCAGATAGCAACTTTTTGTCTTCACAACATCGTGGGTTGTTTGCAAATTTCCATGGGACTTCTTTGGCCAACAATTCAATATGTATTTGAGAAAGTTTTCATTGCACTAGGTTTCCATATCATTCTCCAAATGCCCACTAATTCCAGCTATCTCTATCTGTACTCTCTTCCTCCTCTACAACTCTCTTCCCATTAAACTGGTCCCTCTCACTCTTACCCCCACCTACCCCCATTTGTCTGTAAAACGTATTGTATTTCAACTTCCCAGGGAGATCTACGGGTTACACATAAGCCCTCCTTTTTATTTAACCTCTCTGGGTATAAGGATTGTATCTTGGTTATCATTTATTTAGTGGCAAATGTCCACTCATAAGCAAATACATGCCATATTTATCTTTATGGGTTTGGGTTACCTCACTCAGGATGATATTTTCTAGTTTCATTCATTTGCCTACAAATTTAATAATGTAAATGTTTTTAATAGCTGAGTAATAATCCACTGTGTAAATATACTGCAGTTTCTTTGTCTATTCTTCTGTTGAGAGACACCTAGGTTCTTTCCAATTTCTGGCTATTATTATTGAGGTCACAGCAGATATGATTGACCAATTGTCCTTCTGGTAGGATGGGGTATCTTTTGGATATCTACCCAAGAATGATATATCTGAGTCTTGACGTAGATTGATCTCCAGTTTTCTGAGGAACAGCCATATTGATTTCCATGGTAGTTATAAATGTTTTTATTCCCACCAGCAATGGAGGAGTGCTACACTTGATCCATATAGTCACCATCATAAGTTGTTACTTGTGATATTAATCTTAGCCATATTGACAGGTATAATATGGAATCTCAAAGTAGATTTTATTTGCATTTCCCTGATCGCTTAGGAACCTTGAATGTTTCTCAGCCATTTAACATTCCTCTGTTGAGAATTCTCTGTTTAGAGCTGTTTCCCATTTTTTAATTGGACTATTTGGGTATTATTTTGGGGGACTCTATTTTTTCATATCTTTATATATTTTAGATACTAGTTCTCAAACAGATGTGGAGTTGGCAAAAATCTTTTTCCATTTTGTAGCCTGCCTCTTTGTCCAAATGATGATGTTCTTTGTCTCACAGAAGCTTTGCAGTTTCATGAGGTCCCATTTATTAATTGTTGATCTTAGTGCCTGTGGTATAAGTGCTCTGTTCAGAAAATCATCTCCTGTACCAGAAGAGTTCAAAGGTATTCTCTACTTTTATCAGGTTCAATGATAAAATGTAGAGATCTTTGATCCACTTGATGTTGAGTGTTATGCAGGGTGGTAGGTATGGATCTATTTGCATTCTTCTTTATGTAGACATGTAGCTTGGCCAGCACCATTTGTTGAAGAGTCTTTATTTTTATTAGAGTGTGCATGCATTTCTAGGTTCTTTATCAAAAATCAAGTATGCATAGTTGTGTGCATTTATGATTGGGTCTTCAATTTGATATCATCCATCAACATGTATTATATGCCAATATGCAGTTTATATTATAGCTCTGTAGTATAACTTGAAACTAGGAATGACAAGATCTCTAGCAGTTCTTTTATTGTACAGATTTGTTTTAGCTATCCTAGATATTTATTTTTCCACATGAAGTTGAGAATTATCCTTACAAGTTCTGTGAAAATTTGAGTTCGAATTTTCATGAGGATTACACTGAATCTGTAGATTGTTTTTGATAGGACGGCCATTTATACTATGCTAGCCCTAATGATTCATGATCATGGGAGTTCTTCCTATCTTCTTCAATTTCTTCTTTCAAATACTGGATGTTTTTTATCATACCGGTCTTTAATTAGCTTGGTTAGATTTATACCAAGATGTTTTATATTATTTGTGGCTATTGTGAAAGGTGTTGTTTCCCTGAATTCTTTGTCAATCTCTTTGTCATTTGTATAGAAGAGGGGGTACTAATTTTTGTGATTTAATTTTGTATCCAGGTATTTTTCTGGTAGTACAGGTATTAACTTCTGGAGCTTTTAGGGTCATACATATATACTATCATATCATCTCAAACGACAATACTTTGACTTCTTCATTCTAATGTGTATCTTCTTAATCTCTTTCAGTTGTTTTATTTCTCTAAGACTTCAAGTACTATTTTGAATTAGATATGGAGAGAGTCCCCGATTATAGTGGAATTGCTCTGAGTTTCTTCTATTTAGGTTGATGTTGACTATAGGTTTGCTATAACTTGCCTTTCTAATGGTTAGATATGTCCATTGTATCTCTAATCTCTCCAGGACTTTAATCATGTCAGCATTTTGGATATTGTCAAAGACATTTTCTGTATCTAATGAAATAAATACACTTTTCAGAACTTTTTTCTTTCAGTTTATTTATCTGGTAATTTAAATATACTGATTTTCATATATTGAACAGTGTGTGTATCTTTAGGATGAAGCCTAGTTGTTCATAGTGGATGATCTTTTTGATGTGTTCTTGGATTTGGTTTGCAGATATTTTACTGGGTATTTTTGATTCTTTGTTCATAAAGGAAATTGGTCTGTAATTGTCTTTTGTAATCAAGTCTTTCTGTGATTTGTGTGTTAGGGTAACTGTGGCCTTATGAAATGAATTGGGCAGTGTTAACTCTGTTTGTAATTTGTGGAATAATTTGAGAAGTATTGGCATTAAGTCTTCTTTGAAAGTTTGCTAAAATTCTGCTTAAAATCATCTTACCCTAGTCTTTTATTTATTTAAAGTCTTTTAATGACTGCTTTTATTTCACTAGGGGATACAGGCTATTTAAATTGTTTATTTGATCTTCTTTTAACTTTGGTAATTGCTACCCATAGAAAAAATTCTTCATTTCTTTTAGAGTTTTCAGTGTGGTAGAATACATGGCTTTAAAGTATATCCTTACATTCTCTGGATTGTTTCAGTGTCTGTTCTTATCTCCTTTTTCATCTCTGGTTTCGTTAATTTGTTCATGGTCTCTCTATCTTTTAATTGGATAAAGGTTGGTCTTTTCTGTTGATTTTCTCAAAGAACCAACTATTTGTTTCGTTGATTCTTTGTATTATTGTTTTCATTTCTATTTTATTGGTTTTAGGTCTTAGTTTAATAAAACCTTGTTTTGCACTGGGCATGGGTTCGCAGAGGAAATGGCAATTGCAGCAGATTGCATGCTACAGAGCTGGAAATGACACTGAGTGAATTTGATCTCAGGAGCAGTAGGAGAGGTTGCCTGCCCTGGGAGGAGCAGCCTTTTTGTTAGCAGGAGGTACCCTCTGGACTTGGGTTCCAGGATAAAGCAACAAGCAGACTTAGGAAGGCTAGAGGAGGAAGAGCTGTGGTACCCACGGGAGACAGAATGGGGGACAGGATCAGGGAAGGCTGCTGAAGGTAGGTATACTGCTGCAGAGTTGAGGATGAGACTGGATTAGGTCTGTGGAACTTAGAAAGAAGAAAAGGTTTGAGAGCAGTCTACCTCATTTCCTGGCAGTTATGGTCTTATGTTAACAAGGGATGCCTGCTGGTTTCGTGGGCTCAGATAAAGTGGCTGAGTCAAGGGAGAGATTTTAAGAAGGGATGGACTGTGGGGTCCACAGGAAATGTAGACAGGAGGAAAGGAAGAATACACAAGGTAGTCTTTTGTGAAGTTGAGTATGAGACTCAAGGATTGGATTTGCTGGGGAGGAGGGAGTGGTGAGGGTCCTCAGCCTACCTGTTTCCCTGTTCTGCTCAGCTGGTGTGTTTCCCATGAAGGCCTGCTGGTATTGGAGGCGGGAATAATGGATTGAGTTGGGGAAAGGAAATTTAGGGCAGAGGATCTTTGAAATCCCTACATGATGAGGTAGATAGGAAAGAGACTGTCATAGGCTTTTTGCTACAGAGCCGTAGAAGAAGTGTGGGTCCCCTAATGTTTTTGAATGATCATTTATCTTTAGTATAAAACAAATATTAAGGTTTTATTGGGAACAGGTACAAAATAAACTCAGAGTGCATACTTTTTAAAATTAGGTGCAGGCACCAGGAGTGGATTAGGGTGGTAACCAGAGACTTTGAAAACCTTAATATAAACCAGGCCTGAGCCATACATCAACATGGAAGTTTAGATGAGTTTTGTCAACTAAATGAAGCTTAGCCTCCTAATATCTAAAATACAGATATTTGTTCTGTTTAAAGACCGCTGCAAATTAAAAATTAAACCTCTTTCACATGGGATACTTTCTGGTAGTAAAATTACTTGACATTATCCTTAAAATTATTTAGATGATTATTCATTCTAAGTTCCTTCCCGTTAATAAAATAATACCATATCAAAGATAATTAAATTACATCTCATATAACAATGAACAAATAAGAAATCTTAGAAAACCATTTAATTTCATCCACTAGGAATCTCACACATATATAGAAGTTTAGGAAAATTAAAATATCAAAATCCCCAAGCCATTACAATAAGAGCAACTTTGAATCACTTGTGGGTACTTTGTATGCAGCACATAAATACATATACTGTGTGCATAGTTCCTTTTCATCTTTATCACTGTTATTTTTATGGTTTTAATTTTATTTTTACCCAATGGGTAAGAACTCTAGTTTAAACCACATTTTCCCCGCTGGAGATGGCAGAAACTGGCCATCCTCTGTCTTTTGTTTGAGAAATTTAGACACAAATGACCAGTTTTCAGAAGATAAGAAGGATAAAAATGCAAAGTAAACCCATGATTGCTTGGTTGAAATCAGGTGGAGCTGATTTAGATGTTCAAAAGGAGATGCTAATTGGACTGGAAATTCTTTTCTGGTCCTGCCCCACTGTTAGGTTGATTTTAATAGTGAGTTTTTAAAGAGCTCTGTAATCTAACTGCCAGAAAGATAATGCATTGGGGGCAATTTAAGGGAAGAATGGATTATCTTTCCTATGGTTTCAATCGTATCACACTCTGGTGGAGAGAATAAGGTAGAGTTTATAACAGAGGAAACCTGTGGTTGGGGCTCCTAATAGTGCAGGCTCAGGAAGCACAAAACTCAGATCAGAACCAAAAACCAGTCGTTCAGGTACCATCCCCCACAACTGACTGCTGCTAACAAGGCTGCATTCCTTTGTCCTTGACTTTCTAAAACAGCGCCACCACGTGTTCAAACGAGTGAGCTGTGAGGGATCTTTCTTACTGGACCAAAGCAAACAACCCATTCAGTCGGGAAATTGTTAATCAAATTAGTTTTCTTCCCCATTTAATGCACATATTACTTTGTTGAAATGCATTTTCGTGTCTGTTCAACTAAAAATAGATTGCAGGATGGAGAATGCAGTTATTTTTTTCCCTCAGTATAAGCTGCATCTGTAGTCTGAAGTGCGTCACTTTAATTCTGCCATCTGGTGGTTGAAAATATTGATGCTCTTGTCGTCTGTGGATCTATGTTAATTCGACATATACATGGACCAATTTACATCGCCAACCAAGATATAATGTGCCATATATGAAATTGGCATACATTTCAGAACTGTGGATTACACATAGAAAATGAATTATGTATCTTCTTTCTGCATTTTTCATGCAAAAATCTATGCTGACTCATGTACTATTTGCACATGAATATAATCCTATAAATGGTATTTTTTTGAGGGAGATAGAGTTCTTTATTTCCGTTTTGGCATACTCTAAAAATATCTTTTCTATATTTGATTAAGTATATGTTGTTAGAATGTTATTTAATTGAGAAGTCCATTTTCATATAAACTACTAATTTTGGCTAATTTAATATCAAGAATAGACCATTAACAAAAAATACAATAAGTAAAGTAAAAGAGCAAATCCAGTGTCATGGGCCCGTAGTTCCAGTGACTCGGGTGGGTGAGGCAGAAGGATTAGCAGACACAGAACCTGGCTTGCTCACAGTTAATTGAAGACCAGTCTGGGTAGCCCAGTGAGATTGTTTCAAAATTAAAAAAAAAAAAAATTAAAAATAAAGAGAGGACTGGGATATAGGTCAAAGACAGGATACTTTCCTAGCACACACCAGATGTAGGTTCAATCCAAGTACTGAGGAGAAAAGATGAATAACTATGGCTTTAATTTTTATGGCTAGGAGTGTAGCATACCTACCCACCCTCACCCCCCAACACATAGACGAAAAGAGAGAGAGAGAGAGAGAGAGAGAGAGAGAGAGAGAGAGA
>JADRCD010121058.1:0-13495 GCA_019843815.1 Montemys delectorum
AAAAAAAAAAAACAAAAAAAAAGAGTTTAAAATCTTGACCCCATTTAAGGTGTGAGCCCTTAGCTTTGTTTTCTTGCCTCCATGTCTGCTGCATGTCTCTCTTCCACCAGAGAGACTCTTCTCTCTCTGGAACCAGAAGCCAAAATAAACTCCTCTATACATTTCCTTGATGGTGGTCTGTTACCATAGCAACAGAAAAGTACCTAATACAGGTGAAAATGACCAAAACACATGGATGAAAATGTTGGAAAAAAAAATTCATTACTGTGGATTAGCTATGCTAATGAGTAAGGGCAAACCAACCTTCAACTTGGGCTGGGTTTGTCCGAGTTTCTCCTCTCGTGACACAGCTTCCACCACACATGGAAAATCTCTGGTGTTCCAGACAGTTGGGGCTCTAACTTGAAACCTCTAAAAAGGAGACCAGTTTCTAGACCAGGCAAGAGGCCTCTATGCTGGGCAATCTTGTGTCAGTTTCACACAAGGTAGAGACATTTGAGAGGAAGGTACCTCAGTTGATAAAATGCTTCTACTAGCTTGTCCTATGGGAAGCCTGTGGGGTGGTCTGGTGTTGTTTTTGTTTTTTATTGATTGATTGATTGATGATTACTGTGGCAGGGCCCAACTTACTATGGTAAATGTCACCCCTAGGTCCTGGGTTCTATAAGAAAGCAGACTGAGTAAGCTACAAGAGAAAGCCAGTGAGCAACACTCCTCTGTGGCCTCTGCAGCAGCTCCTGCCTCCAGGTTTCTGCCTTGAGTTCCTGTCCTGACTTTCCTGGATGATGAATCACAAGACTTAAGATAAAACAGAAACAGAAATGGTGCACACACCTTTAATCCCAGAACTCTGGAGGCAAAAGCAGGCAGATCTCTGTGAATCTGAGGCCAGCGTGGTCTACAGAGTTCCAGGATAGCTAGCATGTAGACCCCCTGCCCACACACACACACATACACACACACACACACACACACACACACACACACACACTTTCTTCTTCAGATTGCTTTTGACCACGGTGCTTATCACAGCACTAGAAACCTTCCGTAAGACTGACTCTGACATAGCAGGATTGCAGGAGGAACTGCTGACACCACACTCTTACCAGATTCCATTCGTGCTGAGACCCATTGCCGCAAAAGATGCCCTGTCGATTTTTGGGATGTTAAAAGCAATAGACACAGTCACACTGTGATGGGAGTCGAGACTCACAGAGCTGAGTCAGGGCATTCATGAGGCGGCTTCTAATTTTTTCCTGATTAGAAAACCCACAAGAACCATTCTGCCACAGAGGCAGATGTTTCATGCTGCCATTTAAAAATCTGTCTGAAGTCATACAAACATCCTTTTTAACAGTTCCAAAAATGTTACAGCAACACCAAATTTGTCACTAAGAACTCCCTCCCACAAAGCCCTCTTCAATAACCCTGATGCACAGGAATTTGACAACCCAGCCCCATCTCCTGGATGAGTGGCCAGGGAGGTCCTAGCTGTATGGGGCTTCTCTGTCCAGGGAGCAGGTGTCTCCCAGGAATGCACCCCAAGGCATCACTTTACTTCATGAATAACCAAATCCAGCTCTTACAGCAACTGGCCCTTCCACATCTTAGCCCTCTCCCTGTTTCATCAGGCTAAGCCCATTCATCCAATGGTTTCAGAAGTCAAAAGGCAGTGAAGGAAAAAAAAATCAGTATTCTGTGATTCCTACCATCCAAGTACTAGTCAGGCCAGAACATGCTTAGTTTCTGAGATTGGCACATTCAAGCTGGTGGGGTTGAAGATCCACTTACATGGGCACACATATTTGGAACTTGTATCCTTTGGTATCTTAAGAAAATTGTTGGGTCTGGAGAGATGGCTCAGCTGTTAAGAGTACCAACTGCTTTTCTGGAGGTCCTGAGTTCAAATCCCAGCAACCATGTACATGGTGGCTCACAACCACCCATACCAAGATCTGACTCCCGTTTCTGCGGTGTCTGAACACAGCTACAGTGTACTTACAAGAAAGAAAGAAAGAAAGAAAGAAAGAGAGAAAAGAAGAAAGGAAGAAAGAAAAGAAAAATAAAATTGTTTGTTGTGAGGGTTTTTTAAAGATTTATTTATTTATTTTATGTATGTGAGTACACAGACACACCAGAACACCAGAAGAGGGCATCAGATCCCATTACAGATAGTTGTGAGCCACCATGTGGTTGCTGGGAGTTGAACTCAGGACCTCTGTAAGAGCGGTCAGTGCTCTTAACCACTGAGCCATCTCTCCAGCCCCATTTGTTGTGGTTTTGTTTTGGTTTTTTGAGAGAGAGTCTCTCTCTATATAGTTCTTGTTGTCCTGGAACTCAGAATGTAGACCAAGCTGACCTTAAACTCAGAGATCCACCTCTGGAGTGATGGGATTAAAGTGCCTCCATGCTTGGCCTTAGGGCTCAAAAAGAAAAGATCTTTGTTCTTTTCCTCCTCTACAGGAAAACAGTAGGTTCAACCACAAATGATACGCAGTCCACAGATCTATGAAAAATAAGGTGAACAGGCTTAAAGGGGAAAAAAGAGGAAGGACAAATCAAGGCTGAAGTTACTTTGAGTTGTAAATTTGAGCTCTGTTCTCTGGATTCATCTGGTTTCCCTGGGGAACTCTGGGAACCCTGGGGTCCAGCCCAGCAGCTAAGGAGTGCTTCAGAGAGTAAAAGGTAAAGACACAGAGTCTCAATGACTACCACAGTAACTACTAGTCGGTGAGGCTCAGATGTTATATTTCCTGCACGGGAATTGTGAGTATGTGAGTGTGCTGATGTGGGAAATAGAGCGGGTCTTAAGAGTCAAGGTGAGCTTTACAATTTGGTTGGCTTTGGTCATTCGCATCATAGATAGATGTTGGATATGACTGACAAATTCTTTACGAGTTTCAATAAATATAATTCTTTTGTCAGAACAAGAAATGGAAAGATAGTTCACCAGCGGACCTCAAAGAATGTTCCAGAATGCACTGTTGAAGCTATGACTCTGCAGTTCTGTGGTATGTCCACCAGGTGGTGTCAGAATCGCTTGGCACCCTGCTGGGTCCACTCTAAAGGCTATGGGTGATAAATTTAGCAGAAGGCAAAGATGAAGTCCTTAATCCCAGGATGCTCACACTCAAAAACTTACCTACTCGCCTCTAAAAGATACATCGGGAGAAAAAGCAAGCAACAATTTCCGCATATATTTACTGGTAAAACTCACCGGTACCTTGTTATAAGTCATTCCTAGTGATCACTAAACAACAGGATAGTTAAATGTTTGCCTGTAATCCCAGCACCAGGAGGCAGAGGATCCCATACAGCTGGAAGGCAGCTTGAACTGTTCTGGATTCTGTATCAAAAAAAAAAAAAAAAAAAAAAAAAAAAAGATGTGGGGTTGAGGGGGGTGGGCAGTGGATGCGAAATCAAAATTTGAAGTTTTTCACTGAAGAAGCTGAGGATGTTAACGATGGACCCAGACTATGACCCCAGGACAAAGATGCTGAGGGTCTGAACTAGGACCTTTTTTTTTTTTTTTTCTAACCCCAGATCTGAAACTTCCACATATAACTGCTTTCCAGAGCACATCTGGAACATTCCAGGATGCTTCCTGAAGAGGGTGTGTCCTCGCCCCCAGACCACTCCCAAAGCAGCCTTCAGGAACAAAAGCACTGTGCCCTTCCTCCCTGCCCAGAAGCCAGGTACAACTGAAGTAGCAAACCTCCCCCGCCCCCGCCCCGCCCCCGCCCCGCCCCCCTTTTTGGCAATAATATGAAACTTTAATCCTTTTTATTGCCTGTTTCTTCAGGCAGTAATGGACATATGGTAGATAATACATAACATTTAGTGTTACAAATACTGTTAGAATCAACAGGGGCAAGGTGGCTGTTGCCATATGGCTTCCAAGTTAGGAGCCCTTAGCCCAGGGTGTAGGGAAGTGACCCACCTTTTTTTTTTAAGATTTATTTATTTACTTATTTTATGCATATGAGTACACACTGTAGCTGTACAGACAGTTGTAAGCCTTCATGTGGTTGTTGGGAATTGACTTTTTAGGACCTCTGATCGCTCTGATCAACCTCACTCGCTCCGGGAGACCTCGATCGCTCAGTCCCTGCTCGCTCTGGCCCAAAGATTTATTTATTATTATTCTTAAGTGCACTGCAGCTGTCTTCAGACACACCAGAAGAGGGCGTCAGATCTCATCATGTGAGCCACCATGTGGTTGCTGGCATTTGAACTCAGGACCTTCGAAAGAGCAGTCAGTGCTCTTACCGGCTGAACCATCTCACCAGCCCCCTGACCTGTCTTGAAATATCTGTGTGTGTTCTCGTGTGCATGTGTGTCCGTGTATATGTTTAGATTTCTTTATGAGTGTGGGTGTTTTACCTGCATGTACATATGTGTACCATGTGCTTACATAGTGCCCATGTTGGCCCTCGTAGGACATTAGATTCTCTGGAAATGGAGTTACAATGGTTGTGAGTTGCCATGTAGGTGCTGCGAATACTGCTAGGGTCCTCTAAAGAGCAGCAAATGCTCTTAACCACTGAGCCACCTCTCCAGTCTTAAGAGGCATTCCCACCCCCCAACACCCCCCACCCCCGCATTGGTCCATGCTCATAAAAGCGAGCACCTGTCAGAGGAGTCACGGATACAGCAGCAGCTGGAAGTACGTATACCGAAACCTGTGGGGTGGGTAGCTGTCTCATCGGTTTTCAGATGAGGCTAACAGAAGTTAAGCAGCTAATTGCTCCAAGGCCTCAGGAATGGAGCATGAAAAGCACCCTACACAGAATCCCAGGAGAGTAGCCAGGTTCTGATGCTGCCTTCCAAAGGCTGCCCATGGGGACACATCTCTCACCTGCAATGATGTGCTAGGCAAAGTGCAATTGTTGATGTGCCTCAGAAATTTAATTTAGGTAGACAACCCTGAGATAACCATCAGAAGCAAAAAGAAAATAGGACTGGAGGCGTGGCTCAGCTGGCAGAGCCCCTTTACATGAAGACTAAGCTTGGTCCCTAGCCCTTGAAAAGCTGGGCACAGCTGGGCGGTGGTGGCACACGCCTTTAATCCCAGCACTTGGGAGGCAGAGGCAGGCGGATTTCTGAGTTCGAGGCCAGCCTGGTCAACAGAGTGAGTTCCAGGACAGCCAGGGCTACACGGCTACACAGAGAAACCTTGTCTCAAAAAAAAAAAAAAAAAAAAAAAAAAAAAAAAAAAAAAAAAAAAAAAACCAACAACAACAAACAAACAAAAAACAAAAACAAACAAACAAACAAAAAAGAAGCTGGACACTGTGACCTGCCCCTGTTATCTCAATATTGGGGAGTCGGAGACAGGTAAACCCCTGGAGCTTGCTAGCCACCCAGTCTGAATGAACCCCTGGTCCCAGTGAGAGACTTGTTTCATAAAACAGGATGGGTGCTCATGCGTATACACACACACACACACACACACACACACACAACTTAAAAAACCCACTCTGTGCTTGGAAAGTTGGCCCAAGCTCCTCAGGACTCAGGCTTCTATAGATGACAGATGGTCACACCTTGTCACTCTTTCCCAAGAGAACTGGAGACACAAAACCAGTGCGGTTTGTTTAAGCATAATAAGAAGGTTTAATATATAAAAAAAAAAAAGTGAAAGGCTGTCAAAAAGCAGAACAAAGCTGATCCCTGAAACAGCTGATGAGAAACCCATCCCCCTCCCAGAAGCCATCCCCTTCCTCCTCTCCCCCTCCCCATAATTAAATCATCTTCCTCCCTGCTGTTGTCAGAGCAGCCGCCTGGTCACGTGACTGTCACTTTACAGTCCGCTTATGGCGCTGCTTGCGATTCTCACTCCGAGGCATAGTGACAGCTCATTTAGAATCAATCAAACATTTATTAGTAGAGGGGGAGCCAGGGGCACGGTCTCCAGTGCAGTTCTCTCCACAGGCAAAGGCAGAATCAAAATGCCTCACAGTGGGGATGGGGAGGGAGGTGGGGGAGGGGAACGCTCCCCGTAGCCTAAGTGCTGCAAAGGGTCAAAGCCTGCAGGACCCTGCTGCCTCCAGGCTACGGGGTTTCATTCAGGCCAATCTGATACCCTCAATTCCCTTGAGGCTGAGAGACAATGAAAGTGAAAGATTTCATCCCAGGGAGGACTGGAGAGCTACAGCAGCAGATGAGATGTAATCGTAGGTCTTAGCCCGCTGAGGCTGCTGGAGGGAGACCTTTAGACTGGGTGGCTTAAGCGGCAGAGCTTTAGTTCTCCTAGTGGGGGAATGGGTGGTATAGGAAACTCAATGTCAGTGGATCCAGGGTCTGATGAGGTCTTACTCCTTAGCTGTAGAGGGCGATCTCTCTGTATCGCCATCAGGCATAGAGGGGGTACACACCATACACACCCACAATCTCACCAGCTAAGACCACCTAAGGACACCCACTTCATAATGCCATCACTTGAGGAATGAGAGTTTCAACGTAAGGACTTGACAGGGAACACACAGACCACAGGAACTGGGAAAAAATACATTTGGAACTCATGCTTGAAGTCTGAGGACTGAAGAAACAGGGTTATTTAACCCAACTTCCAAGCAGAAGTGCTTTAAAGCCCAGAACACAGTATGTGAAATATAAAGAATAGCAGAGAGCTGCTGGAAGGCCCTGAGGGGTGTGAACTTTGCTCTGTGGAACAAAGGAAAAGTTTCATTCTGTCACCTAGTCGGGTTTTGTTTTTATTTTCTGGTGTGTGTGTGTGTGTGTGTGTGTGTGTGTGTGTGTGTGTGTGTCTGTTTATGAGAGTGTGTATGTGTATATACATGAGCATGTAAAAGCTGGGCATTGACACTGGATGTTTTCCTCAATTGTTTCCTGTCTTGTTTGGTTGGTTGGTTTGGTTTTGAGACAAAGGCCCACACTGACCCTCCAGCTGGCCTCGCCTCAGGGATACACCCAACACTGGAATTATGGATATACACCACTGCACCTAGCTTTCACATGAGTACGGGGATCAGAACCAGGATCCTGGAGCTTGCACAGCAGGCACTTAACTGACTACACTATCATCTTGCCACGTGTGACCTCATCTTCACGGCATAGGAGGTCTTGTGACAGGTCCCGCAGCACCCTTCTGGTGCCTGAGATATATATATCAAGCTCTGTGACATCGTTGAGAAAGAAAGTGGATGAGTGAAGAGTAAATTGTTCCGTGAACCCAATGATATCATGAACACACTTGGGTCAAAACTAACGCTCAGTTTCCTTCCTCCGTGCCCTAGTTTCTCACATCGCAATGTGGTAAATGTTGTTCTTGGCAAAGGCATTTAGAGAAAAAAGAAAAAGCTGGGGTGTCCAGATGGATCTGACACAGATGACACTCCCCAGAAGGAAAAGGCTCCCAGATTGATGAGCAGGACTCCCCCATCCACATGCAGCCGGTGGAGACTAAGCCAACATCTCTCCATCCAAATTGTTCACAGCTGAAATGATGGCGCCCATAGTCTTGGTCCAGCAGCATTCCAGGCCAGGGGATGGAGAGCACACAGCGTCTCAATGCCTGCCTCACATTCCTTGCCTCCTCCCAACAACGCCTGTTATTCTTGTCTCTTTCTTTATGACTTTTTCTTCTTTTCATCTTGGTCTTGTAGTTATTTGGCATCACTATTATTTGGTGCTAAAGAACTTGCTACCCTTTGCTAATATCAAAGTTACCATGAGTAGTGAGATAGCTCAGTGAGTATAGCTGCTGCCTCATGTGAACAAAGCCCTGTGAGCTCTAGCTGCAGCACTGCATGCACTGGGCATGTGGCATGTGCTTTTAATGCCAGCCCTTGGAAGATAGAGACAGGAGGACCAGACATTCAAGGCTGAGCTGGAGAGATGGCTCAGTAGTTAAGAACATTGGCTGTAACTCTAATTCAGGGATCTGACATTCTCTTCTGGCCTCTGTGGGCACCGGGCATGCGCCTGGCACACAGACACACATGTAGGCAAAACACCTATATGCATACAATAAAAATGTGTTTAAGGTTTTTTTTCTTTTTCTTTTTTTCTTTTTTTGGTTTTTTTGAGACAGGGTTTCTCTATGTAGCCTTGGCTGTCCTGGAACTCACTCTATAGACCAGGCTGGCCTCAACTCAGAAATCTGCCTGCCTCTGCCTCCCAAGTGCTGGGATTAAAGGCGTGCACCACCACCACCTGGCTGTTTAAGTTTTAAAAAGGAATTTCAGGCTGGAAGGATGGCTCTATGGTTAAGAGCACTCCTTGCTCTTGCAGAAGACCCAGGTTCAGTTCCCAGCACCCACATGGTGGACAACCATGGATAATTCCAATTACAGAGGATCCAATGCCGCCTTCTGATTTCTGTAGGCATGAGGCATACATGTGATACACATATATACGTGCAAGCAAAACACCCATACGCATTAAATGAAACAAATCTTTACATTTTTAAATAAAAATAAATTCAAGGCATTTTAAGCTATATAGCAGACTTAAGGCCAACATAAGCTACATGATCCTAAATATGTATATACATATGTGTATATATATAAAATATTATATATAAAGACTATATATACATGATATTGATAAGTAGGTAGATAGATAGACTGATAGATAGATAGATAGATAGATAGATAGATAGATAGATAGATAGATAGATGTAAATAGATAGATATAGATAGATAGATCCTTGTTACTTGTAGTCCCGGAAGACTACTACATTCAGGATTTCAAATGAGTAATCCACTTAAACTTCACTATAGTGAGAACTTTGATCTCTCTGTTCTCTCTCTCTCTCTCTCTCCCCTCCATCTCTTTCTCCTTTTCCCTTTTCCCCCTCCCCTCTCTAAAATAAAAAGGAATAAACCTTTCACAATCCATATTGCCCTACCCAGTATGACTCAAGTTACTCTCTTGTAAGACCTTTACCACAGACTTAGTGTTGCAGAATACTTCAGCCACACGTTCCAGGGCATCTGTTCAAAATACTGCCTGTAAAACCTGCCTCAAAGTCCTCCAGAGTGAGGACTTGTCTTTTTACTGAGTTGTAGTCATGTGATTTTTGTTTTCCTCTCACAATTTAAATTCATCGCTTCTGCTCAGAGCCTCCTGTGTCCTTTCTCTCCTTGAGTCAACTGTCTACACATCAGCCTGGATGTGCCTGGCTTGGGGGCCTTTGAATCCTGGGTAAGCAGAAGCGTTGATTTGCAATAAGCAAGTTCAGATCCGGCACGTGTCAGTTACCACTGAGCTCTGGGCAGGAAGCATCCCTGCTCTCATCCATTTTTAATGTCACAGCAAATCTAGCAGAAAAGATCCTCTCCAGATACAGTCATCGGAACGAGAGCTTTGTCATTTCAGCACTATTCAGCTGAGGAGAAACACAGAAGTCTCTCTTGTTCTGTTCGTCCCTAGTCCTGGACTTCCTAGGGGGTTGGGACTTGGAACAAAGGACCAAGGACAGTCTTTCCTCACAACTTTCCTTTCAAACCCCCAGGTTATCCAACAAAGTCAAATGTAATAAGCCCTTGAAGCCTGAGGTAGCCACGTTCATTCGTCTAGTTGTACAGATAGTCGGTTAGCTTCATGACCTGAGACCCTTGCTTACTTCCACATGGTCCTGTTGCACCTGCGTCTATACAGGGAGGTGATTGCTCTAAGTCACAGCTTGATTTTTGAGGACTGAGATGCTGATGAAAGCTCTCTGTGAGTTCCCAGACGGTGAAGCCTAAAATGCCGTGTCACCGGGCAGTCTCAAAGGCCCTCTTTCCTTTGGGAAACAAAATGCAGGTCAACCGGTTTTTGAAAGAGAAAAAATATTCATCCTCTGTAACACTACATTTCTTTTATGTATACAATATAACAAGACTGTATGCTGAGGCAGATAGGAAAATCCAGCTGTTTAGATCCAAGTTTTTTTTTTTTTTTAAGAATTATTTATTTATTTTATATATATGAGTGCACTGTAGCTGTCTTCAGACACATCAGAAGAGGGAATCAGATTCCATTACAGATGGTTGTGAGCCACCATGTGGCTGCTGGGAACTGAACTCAGGACCTCTGGAAGAGTAGTCAGTGCTCTTAACCACTGAGCCATCTCTCCAGCCCCTAGAACCAAGGTTTAAAATGCTTACAAAGCAAGGGGAAATCCTCAACTTTTTTTGTTTGTTTGTTTGTTTGTTTTTTGAGACAGAGTTTCTCTGTGTAGTCCTGGCTGTCCTGGAACTCACTTTGTAGACCAGGCTGGCCTCGAACTCAGAAATCCGCCTGCCTCCCAAGTGCTGGGATTAAAGGCGTGTACCACCACCGTCCAGCTAATCCTCAACTTTTTTAAAAACTATTTTTGTTTCTTTTTTTTTTTTTTTTTTTTTTGACACACAAGCATAAAATACATATATACAGCTGCTCTGTATTCTAGCTTCTAGCATGGAATTAGTTGAGAAATTCTAATCCTCTGGCCCCACAATGGTTGATTCTGAATTCTGGAGTAACTAATTCTTTCTTCCTTCGTTACCCCCTCAGACCCGTTTCACCCACTGAGTGCCACGCCAACCACTGAAAGGGTGGGTTTCACAGGAAAGAGCATTTATAAGGTAAGTAATGTGAAGAAACGGGAAAAGTCAACAACACACAAACAGCTGCCTCCCCGAGGATGCGACTCCGGAGAGTTACAGAGTAAAGAGACAGAGTAGTCTGAGACATCCAAGAAAGATGGGCAGGGATGGGGAAAAGTGATTGATCGGCTTGCACTTAGTGGTGGAATTTAACGGCTCTTTATAGTACATGTGCTCAGACACTTACTTGCACAGACTCAAAACTTGTCACCATGAGTGTCATCTCAGGACGGAGTCTGGGTTCTCTGAGGTCACATGACATCAAGAGAAAAGTCGGCGCTCTCAGCCAGATTGCACCACCTCCAAGGTCCTAAAAAAAAAAACAGCATAGGCAACTGTTAATCCTCAGGCTGACCACGTGGCGGGTACCACAGACGATAAGTGCTCTGCTTAGGTCTGAGGCCTCTGTTGTCCTGAAACCCACGCAGCTAAAAGCAAGGGAGCTGAGGGCTTCGTGTGGGTTGGCCCTTGGTCGATTTTCTTTACGCAGTATCTGAATCTTTAATGAGAAGCAGTGTTTCGTTTTGTGTTGTGTTGTTGTTTTGAGACAGGGTTTCTCTGTGTGTAGCCCTGGCTGTCCTGGAACTCACTCTGTAGACCAGGCTGGCCTCAAACTCACAGACTCTGTCTCCCAAGTGCTGGGATTAAAGGCATGTGCCATCCACCACACCCAGACCAAGAACCAGTGTTTTCATGGGCAGAGAGAAGAAGTCAACTAGACAGATTTTTTTTTCTCTGCAATAAATAAGTAATACAGGGATCAATAAGGACCTGGTTATAGGGAGAGAAGTCAGTGATTTCAAGTTCAAGTTGCGGGGAAACAGAAGCTTGGTTTGGAAGGGAGGAGGAGGGCCTGGGAGGTAAGGCTTGGGTCCAGGAATACAGGGAATGCTTCAGATGGTAGACACCCAAGCTTGTGCATGTATGTGTGTTCAGATGTGTCTTAGTCAGGGTTTCTATTCCTGCACAAACATCATGACCATGAAGGAAGCTGGGGAGGAAAGGGTTTATTCGGCTTACACTTCCACATGGCTGTTGATCACCAGAGGAAGTCAGGACTGGAACTCAAGCAGGTCAGGAAGCAGGAGCTGATGCAGAGGCCATGGAGGGATGTTCCTTACTGGCTTGCTTTTCCTGGCTTGCTCAGCCTGCTCTCTTATAGAACCCAAGACTTCCAGCCCAGGGATGGCACCACCCACAAGGGGCCCTACCCCTTTGATCACTAATTGAGAAAATGCCCCACAGCTGGATCTCATGGAGGCATTTCCCCAACTGAAGCTCACTTCTCTGTGATAACTCCAGCCTGTGTCAAGTTGACACACAAAACTAGCCAGTACAAGATGGGAGAACAGAAATAAGGCAGAAAAAACGCCAAATACCAGGGGGAAGACCTGATGGCCAAGAGTCTGGAGCAAGGACCCAAATTTGGTTCCCAGCACCCATGTTGGACAACCACAACTGTCTGCAACTCCAGCTCCAGGGAGATCCCACACCCTTGGCCTCTTAGGCTATGCATGCGCGCACACACACACACACACACACACACACACACACACATCCATTTATTGAATGAAACTAAGAACACAGCTAAAAATGGGGCATTAGCTTTGAAAAATGAATCCGGGAAACTCAGTCCTGACACATGACAGAGAAGGCTTGTAGCAGCCAGGCAGCTTGGAGTCAGGGGAAGAAGTAAGGGAAGAGGACGCTCTGCCTTGGTGTTGTTTCCAAAGACACCCATCTCGGGACCTAGGATGTCAGGCAGCCCCACAAGGAGAGCACTTCCAGTCTTCCAAGGGCACACAACCTATGAGGGAGCCAAAATAAGAACCAATAAGAATGCATAGGTGTCATCAAAAGTAAGCTAGTTATAGTTTATAAAGTTAATGAACACATTGATCTCTGGGTCCTTTCCCAGAAAAAGAGCTTTATGTATTTAAAGACAGGCTGGCTGCAGTTTGGCAGGGAATAGGGATGAACCACAGCAAAACTATCATTCAACATTCTCTGTACCAAAGACTAGGGCTCCTCTAAGGAGTGGAGGGTGGGCTGTTACAGCAGAGGTGTGCCTCACTGCCTCCTGGAGGCCCTGCTGGCCACGAAGGACACTGAGGTAGAGTCTTGCTTTACATCATGTCAGCGAGGGTGGAAAAATTTAGAGGCAATACAAGTGACCTAGCTGCCATCTATCAAGGGAGATAGAATTTGTTTGCTCTAAAGTCGTTAGAGAAAACTCCAGACTTCATTGCTTGGTACAGGTTGTGTAAGCAACATGATAGAGCAAGTTAATTTACCAGGAAAGTTCTCAGGCTGAAGAGATGGCTCAACCATGAAAGGGAACTGGCTGTTCTTTCTGAGGACCCAGGTTCAATCCCTAGCACCCACAGATAGCTCAGTTCTGGCCTCTGAGTGGGAGAGCATCAGGTATGGGCATGGTGCACAGACATAATATACACAGCTAGAACACTCATACTTATAAAATTGTGTGTGTTTGTGTGTGTGTGTGTGTGTGTGTGTGTGTGTGTGTGTGTGTGTGTGTGTGAAGAAGTCTCTCTCATAATGATTTTCTAAGAAACAGAAGCTTTGAAGATCCTGCTTTTCAGGATCCAGGTAGCTCAGCCACCCTGAGGCTCCACTACTTCCTGGCCTCATCTTTCTTGCAGTCTTTTTCTACTTCCTGCAGTTTTTGCTGTCTGTCTCCTTCCTGTATTCTTTAAGAAGTCAGTTTTCTCTCTTTATTTCATTTTATTTTATTTTGACACAAGATTCCTGGCTGTCCAGGAACTTGTAGACCAGGCTCGCCTTGAACTCAAGGATCTGCCTACCTCTGCCTCTGTCTCTTCCTCTGAACCTCTGCCTCTGCCTCTGCCTCTGCCTCTGCCTCTGCCTCTGCCTCT
>JADRCD010121059.1:0-18849 GCA_019843815.1 Montemys delectorum
CTCATCACCACCTGTACACCTGCTACCCCACCTGTAACCCTCATCACCACCTATACACCTGCTGCCCCACCTATAGCCCTCACTACTACCTGTACACCTGCTACTCCACCTGTAGCCCTCATCACCACCTGTACACCTGTAGCCCTCATCACCACCTGTACACCTGCTACCCCATCTGTAACCCTCATCATCCATCCAGAACAATGCCCTGTTTCTTGGAGACACTCTGCCCTTCCTCCACTCTTATCTCGAGGCAAGCTGTTTATTTTTTAGAATGTTGTCAGAGCGCACTCGCGCACATACACTCATTTGTCTGTCACCCCCCCTTTCCCTACAACACATCAGCCTTTTCTGTAAGGACTTCATAACCTCCTCAACACTTTCTGGATTCTCGTTACCCCTATGAAAATAATTATCAATATTAAGTATAATTATATTTCTCACCTGTAAGGTTCTTAAATGGGAAAACAATTTTGTTTGCTTGATTTTACTTTTTATCTCCCCAGTGTACGTACATAGGAAAACATATAAATATGAGTTAACAAAACCGGTGATTGAATAAAGCACTTGGAAGTTTTGGAGGCGTTTTCAAACATTTTTACTGATTTATGAAGCAACTTTGTCTTTACCTACCACATACTTTTATCGTATTATTGTCACTCTTTGTTAGTGAGGACGCTGTGGTTCATAGAGAATGAGTCCTTTGGCCTCAGCTCTTCTGAGAGCGGTGGCATGCTGAGGATTCTATTCACTGCAAAGCCAAGAGAAAAGCAACCTAGAGCTGCAAACCTGGACAGAATGTCAGGGGTTTCTGACTTTTACACCCACAGACCTAGCAGTGGAACTATTGTTAAGATGTTTAACCTTGCTCCATTTCAGCTTTCATATCTGTGACACTAAGTAAGGAACTTTAAACATTTGGATTTTAGGCCAACTAATCTTTCTAATTCAGAGATCCCCACACTTCCCGGACCCTTAGTATCCAATGAAGGCTAGTCCCTCTCAAACTTTAAAATAAAATAGCCCACAGAGCTTCTGTAACTTGGTGTGCTACCCAGGATAGTAGGGCCCACTATTCTAGAATCACAGATGGAATTAAAGAAACTGACCCCTACTCTCACACAAAAAAGAAGAAAGATTTGTATATCAAACTTCTTTATGTGAGTTTTTAAAGACAATATATTCCAATGGTTTTGTTGACAATATATGCTAATACTGTTTTTATTGGTTATTTTCTTTATTTACATTTCAAATGTTATCCTCCTTGCTGGTTTCCCCTCCACGAACTCCCTATCCAATCCCCTCTCCCCTTACTTCTAAGAGTGTCCTCTCCCACTCACCTACCCACTCCCACCTCACTGCCTTAGCATTCCCCTATACTGGGGCATCAAGCCTTCACAGGACCAAAGACCTCTCCTCCCACTGATGCGAGATAAGGCCATCCTCTGCTCTATATGCAGCTGGAGCCATGTATCCCTCCTTGTGAACTCTTTGGTTGGTGGTTTAGTCCCTGGGAACTCTGGGGGGGGGGGTCTGGTTGGTTGATATTGTTGTTCTTCCTATGGGATTGCAAACCCCTTTAGCTCCTTCAGTCCTTCCCTTAACTCCTCCATTGGGGTCCCTGTGCTCATTCTAATGGTTAGCCGTGAGCATCTGCATCTGTATTTGTCAGGCTCTGGCAGAGCCTATCTGAAGACAGCTATATCAGGCTCCTGTCAGCAAGTACTTATTGGCATCAGTAGTGTCCAGGTTTGGCAACTGTACATGGGATGGATCTCCAGGTGAGACAGTCTCCGAATGGTCTTTCCTTCAGTCTCTGCTTCACTCTTTGTCCCTGTATTTCTTTTAGACAGGAGCAATTCTGGGTTAATATTTTTGAGATGTGTGGGCAGCCCCATCCCTCAATCAGGGCCATGCCTAACCCCTGGATATGGTCTGTACAGGTTATCTTTCCTCTTTGTTGGGGCTAATACTGTTCTTAAAACATGAGTGTTTCTGTTAATAGTCTTAAATGCTGAAAAATATTTCTGAGACTGGAGTTTGTCATCATAATAGAACACAGAATAAGTTCTGATAGTATCTACCTGTTATGGGTTGGGTAGACATGGCCCAGGGAGGGGTACTATTAGGAGGTATGGTCTTGTTGGAGTAGGTGTGTCACTGTGAGTGTAGGCTTTAAGACTCTCATCCTAGATGCCTGGAATGACTTCCAGGCATCAATCTTCTCCTAATGGCCTTCAGATGATGATGTAGAACTCTCAGCTCCTTCTGCACCATGCCTGCCTGGATGCTGCCATGCTCCCACCTTGATGATAATGGACTGAACCTCTGAACCTGTAAGCCAGCCCTCAATTAAATGTTGTCCTTATAAGAGTTGCCATGGTCATGGTGTCTGTTCACAGCAGTAAAACCCTAACTGAGACACTACCCAAAAACCTCATAGCTCTAACTAATATATGTGTGACTAAATACAGACATGTCGTGATGACTATGCACAGCTGTCACCTTGATTACATCTGGGATTAACTACAACCCAAGAAGCTCAGAACACCTGTGAGGGATTTTTTTTTAATTAAATCATTTGACATGGGGAGACCTACTTTTAACCCAGATCTTTTGAAGTGGGAAGATCCACCTTTAATCTGGACCTCCCCTTCTGCTGGTAGCCTCTATAAAGGATATGGAAGGGAAAAGCCTGCTCTCTCTGCCTGCTTGCTCTCACTGGCAAGTCCACTCCTTCACTGGCATTGGAGCCTGCTTCTTTGAGATTATAGCAGTTAGTGAAGACAGATCAGACATTCAGCCTTGTGGACTAAACAACTATGGGGTCCTTGGACCTTCCATTGGTAGACAGCCATTGTTAGACAAGTTGGACCACAGCACATATAGACCATCTATATAGATCCACTTATATATAAATGAATACACACACACACACACACACACACACACACACACACACATACTTCTATCAGTTCTGTGCCTCTAAAGACCCCTGACTAGTACACATATTATGATCCATTCTGTTGCAAGTTACAATTTGCTGATCTTTGGTACTCAAAGGGATTAATTCTAGGACTTGCCCTCAAACACCATAATCCTCATGTGCTTGTATCATATATAACATGATATAGTATGTGCATATAAGGTACATTTATTCTTCAGCATGATTTAAATTATCTCTATATTATCTATAAATAGTAGTTAACACAAAAGAAATAGTATATAAGCAATTGTCCCACTGTGCTGTTTAAGGAATACTGATTAGAAAAAAATCCATATGTGATCAGCATGGGTGAAATTTTCCCCCAGATTATTTCTATCCAGAATCTCAGGTGTGAAACCTGAGCATACATAGGACAGTCATAGTGTAACGGTACAATGTGATTGACATTCACTTTACAGAGGTGTCCACCCAAAGATAGGAAATAAATTCATCCCCAGGAAGCATATCACAGTTGTCTGCGCCTACTGTACAGAGCCTGTAGCTGTGATTTGCTGAGCATCATCTCAGGTGGGATAAAGCTGAAGCAGGAACTGGAAGGGTAGCAGGTAGCTCTAACTTCAATAGTTGGTTTTTGTTTGTTTGGTAGTTTTTAGAGTCATCGAAGTATAAAAGCCGCCTGCCATTGTTAGGCTGTTGGAGGCAGTCCAAGTTCCGTGGAGGTTCTCATTGTTTTGTATTGTCACCACTTAAAAGCCAAGCAATTGCAAACACTCCTCAAGCTGTTGGGAAGCTGACTCAATAGATAAATTGGTGACATTCCTCATTTGAAAAGTCCCGAGCCACAAAACATTTGCTCCAGTGCTCATGAGGGTGAATGGACATGAGTGATCTATCCAAAGATTCTACTCCAAGATCATCCTCAGAGAGAAACATCCATTTCCCTGTGTCTCTCACCTGTTAATACTTAATGATGCCAAGATGCCACTCTGCATATAGAGTGATATATAGAAACAGCTACTAGAGGGATACGGGCAGAGGAAGCAGAAGATGGTGAAATGGACCCTGTGTCCTCTGCAGAGTACAGACTGTCCCTGGAGGAGGACAATTAGAAGAAAGTAGACAATTAGATGCTGGCTTTTTGAATAGGGATAGCAAGAGGGCAAGATGTAGCTACTAGTGTGTTCCGGCTTATATGGCAAATCCGCTAGGATTCACCACTGGAGGATTTAGGTTTAATATGACTTGCAAGCTTAGGATTCTAGATGTGCCCAGAGATTGAGTTACCATTGTTTCTGAACTAAGTTCGTGTGGTGTTTTCTTTCACAGTGGTTCGACTGGGTTCAGGAGAGAAAGGTACAGTGGCAAAGCGTGGGTTTGCTAGATGTGCATCACAAAAGCCGTGGGGGTTTTGAAGCATGGGGCTGGCATGGTAGTGACCCTCCATTGGGAACTTATCAAGCTGGGTGGAGAGATTTTGGAGCTCTGAGTCAGAGAGTCTCCAAGAAATAAGTCTAGGCGGGCGAGACCGCCAGGGCTGAGAGTAGCTGGGAGAAGTTCAGGAACTTGTCATTCTTTTTAATATTTCCCACAACAGAGGGAGGGAGGGACCTGGGAGGAAAAGGGGATGGGTGGGGTGAAGAGGGGAACATGATCTGGTATTGGGTAATAGAAAAGGACTGAAGCCCTGAGGGCCAGCAAAAAGAATGGAAACAGGCGATCTCCAGAGGTAGGAGGTGGTGGGGAGCACCCTCCAGAATACACCAGAGACCTGGGAGGTGAGAGACTCCATGGAATCAAAGGGAGGGATCTTAGATGAAATGCCCTGACAGTAGGAAGAGGGAACTTATAGAGCCTACCTCTAGCATCAAGTGAGGGAGGGGGTTGCCATCCCACAGTCACATCTCTGACCCATAATTGTTCCTGTCTGAAAGAATTACGGGATGGAAATGGAAAGGAGCCTGAGGAAAAGAAGGTCCAGTGACAGGCCCAAAGTGGGATCCAGCTCAAAGGGAAGTCCCAAGGCCTGATACTATTACTGAGGCTATGGAGCACTCACATAAAGGGACCTATCATAACTGCCCTCTGAAAGACCAACAAGCAGCTGAAAGAGTCAGATGCAGATATTTACACCTAACCAGTGGACAGAAGCTGCTGACCCCTGTGGTTGAATTAGAGAAAAGCTGGTTTCATTATGTCCCCTGACCTGCCTAGAACTCAGCATATAGGCTCAGTTGGCTTTGAACCCACAGAGATTCATCTGTTCTTCCTCCCAATTTCTGAGAATAAGGGTGTGAGCCACAACACTCAGTCATCATGTTTTAAAAACAATTACAAATTTTTAAAAAATATTTTAAATGGTAAAATACATATAACATAAAGCTAAACATTATGACCCCTTGAAGGGGTCTGCCTAGTGGCATTAAGTAAGTGTGGTAGAATCAACCTCAACATCCATCCCCAGGAACTCTCTTCCTATTAAACACCACTCTTCCCAGGACCCTTGCTCCTAAGACTCTTGCAACACATTCCACTTCCTACCTCTAAGTGTTTGACTGAGTTTCCTCATACAAACAGACTCATACAGCAGTTGTCTCTTGTCTCTGCTGTTACCATAATGCCTCTGTTCACCCATAACTGATACATGAAAGTTGGATACATGAGTGCATTGTATAGTATTCAAATCAATACAAACATGTCTGTGTTCTCAATTCAAGACTCCAACCTATGGAACCCTGTCACCCATTATCTTAGTTAGTGTTACGATGTTTGTGATGAAACACCATAACCAAAAGGAACTTGGGGAGGAAAGGGTTCATTTCACTCACCATTCCATATAACTGTTCATCTTCAAAAGCAGTGAGGGCAGAAACTCAAGCAGAGCAGGAGCCTGGAGGCAGGAGCTGATGGGGGTGGGGAGTGCTGAGTACTGGCTTGCTCTCCATAGCTTGCTCAACTTACTTCCTTAGAGAACCTCGGGCCAGAGATCCATCATCCTCCACAGGCTGGGCCTTCCCACACCAGTCACTAATTAAAAAACTACTCTACAGACCTGCCTATAGCCTGATCTTGTGGAGGCATTTTCTCCATTGAGGCTCCCTCCTCTCCAGTGACTCTAGCTTGTGTCAAGTTGACATAAAACTAACCAGCACACATTTAGGATAGGTCTTTCTGCCTCAATAGACTGGTCTAGGAAGTCTCTCATGGATGTACCAAGAAGGTTGTTTTCATGGTGATTCTGAATCTTATCAAGTTGACAATCAACTAAGTGTCACATCTTTCCCACGTCCCTTTTCTTAGTTCAAGGCCACACACATCAGAATGTATGACAGAACTTAACCTTTTGCCAACATTCACATTATCTAAATAATGAATTAAAAAACACACCAATAAATAGTTCCATAAAATGTGTTCTATTCATCTATTTAACAAGTATGCCCCAGTCACCACCTATATGGTTGAAATTGAACTTGGAATTCTCAACTTCTCTGGCACCTGCTCTAGATCATGGTTATAGGCAGAAAACCAGCTCCCACCCCCGTCTCTTCTGTCCCCTCCCTGCCATTCATGCCATGAAAGCTCCATGTAGACACCGTAGATCTCATCCAAGCTCTTCCTACACATCCTGATACCCTTTAGATAACAGCACCCTGGCATCACAATCACAGTGTGCCCTGTGAAGAAGATCCCAGTAGGCCAAGCTATTTAGATAGAGTCCTGAATGTCTGGAGCATGGGTCAGAGGAGACTGTAGACCACAGAGGGAAGAAACTTGCACACCAGAAGGCCAGACATTCACTTTTTTAAAATGGGGAATACAGAATAGGGTTCCCGTACTCTGAGTGTCTAGCACAAGAGCATACATGTTTGGCTCAGCTTCAATTTTCCATTTCAGCCATAGTGGAGAGTTTTCTTGAAGCTCAGACTCCCGTGCTCTCAGCATCCCAACTCAAGCCAAACGTTCTGCCTAGGAGCTGAACCCAACATTGTAGGAGTGCACCTGATCTCAATAACAGCCCAGAAATGTGTGGAAGTTAGAATGTCAGAAGAAATCTACCAGCATGGGATAGCAAAGGATCATGGGTACTTTTCCTTCTTGGTTGTGTCACACTTCCTGCTTTCTCCCTCCTGATGTTAATCCCCCAATAAGCAACGACTTCCTAGTGTTTACTTCAAGCTCTGTTTTAGAATCCCTAAAAATAAAAGGGAAGAGTCGCCCCCACAGGCTCATCAGGGAGTGGCACTATTTGAAAGGATTAGGAGATATGGTCTTATCAGAGGAAGTGTGTCACTTGGGGTGGGCTTTGGCGTTTCAAAAGCCCCAGCCATACCCAGTGTCTCTCTCTCTCTCTTCCTGTTGCTTTCAGATTCAGTTGTAGCACTCTCAGCTTCTTCTCTTGCACCAAATTAAATGCTTTCCTGCTTTATAACAGTTGCCATGGGCATGGTGCCTCCTCACAGCAATAGAACAGTGACTAAGACAAGACCTTTTGTTATTTCCCCCATATTTGATCTAATTTTCTCTTTATAGATCCTCACTTTCATGGTTAAAATTTCCTGAATGACCACTCCCTATCTGCTCATGAAATACACCCATGGAAGAGAAGCTGAACTAAGAGGAGAAGCTGTTACTAATTTTAATATCAGAAATTCTAATAAAGGTGCACCTAGGCCCTTGTCACCCTTGACCTGATCTGATGGCACATACAGCAGACAGTCCACGTTTCAAAATTTTGACCTGATATTTGTGAACACATGGTTATTCTTAGTCAAACCTTCGTCAACATTTCAGCTTCGTGAAATGCAGCCACCATGAATGGGGAGGCGGGATAGGGTCCTGAGGACGCTTCCCCAGACTCTAGCTCTGTGTAAATGTATCATGTCCATCACTCCTGACCTGGAGATGAAGCTGGTTATTTAACATTTACTTCCACATTGTAAAAATCTCAAAACAGGATGGTATCAGGAAGTGGCTCAACCGGGGGGCAGGGGGGGGAAACATGAGCTTCAAAGTTGGGAGGAATCTTAGACTGACCCATCAATCAACAGATGAGGCCCTGCCATAGAGTTATAGACTAAGGTAATCTATAGAATAATAAATTTAGGAAGTCCAATGCTAAATTGTTCGGATATATCATAATTATTTGTCATTTAATAGTACCTTTAGTGTTTAATGTAAAACAAGGGGCTATTTTTTGTTATGTACAGGAAGCGTATACAATTGATTTTATTATCTATGGCTCCCCCTAGTGGTGGAGAGAAGATGCACATCCAGGCAGCTAGTTTATCATGTATCATAATCAATAACTTTATATATCTAGGCATTAGAGTGTTGACTCTATAGTACAAAGTTTTCTCTATGTATAGAGTTGTTAAAATATGTTTTAAACATATTATAAATTATTCAATGAGTATTTATTGAAATTAATCATGTTAACTATGAACATCAATCAGGCCAGGACACTTGTGTGCAGAGATCAGCAATGCAGGGACTTCAGTGGAAGACAGTCTCGTTCTTGGGCAAGAATGACCCAACAAATCATGAAATATATATATAGCTATATAGCAATATATTGATATATAATATGATATAAAGTATGTTGTAGCATTTCCATGTCTGCTCTTTTCTACCCCTCCACCTAGACGACAAAGTTTCAAAAGTTCCAACAGGGAGCAGTTGCTCCTGCCTGAAACCCTACCTCTTAAGAGGCAGGGGCAGGTGGGTTTAGAGTTCAAGGCCAACCTGGATTTCATAGTAAGTTTTAAGACAGCTTTGGCTACACAGTTAGATACTATCTCAAAAGCCTTTAAAAAGAAGGAGGAGGAGGACGAGGACGAGGAAGAGGACGAGGAGGAGGATGAGGTGGAGGAGAAGGAAGTGGTTTCAGGATGCTCCATCCTTTCTTATAACAGCTAAATCAATACCATGTCTGTCACAATTTCTTCCCTGCCCTCCTCTTTTTGGATGCAAAGGCTGTTCTCTCTGTTTGTAGGAAGTGACTCTAAGACCCCCTCCTCCTCCAGTGTACCAAACCTTGTGCTGGCTTGGTTCCTTACATAAAATGGTATGGCATTTGCCCAGGACCTTGGGATATCCTCCAGATACTTGGAATCATCTCTCCATTACTTACGTGTTACTTACACCTAGTACAGAGTCAGTGCTGTGCAACTCATCGTCGTGTGCCTAGAGAATGGTGCCAGCTTTCTTTTTAAAGCCTGTGTGTGTTCAGTCTAGATGCAACTTCTACTTTCAAATATGTTGGCTGTGATACAGGCTGAATCTCTGACCTCAGAATGTGAAAATACAGACGGTCCCCTGCACCCTAAGAAGAACAGTGTCCTTATCAAACATGCCCCTTCTTGCCTGAGGTCACTCTGAGGTGATAAGATGTAACGCTCTCTGGAAAATTGTGCCATGCCCTCCAAAAGTCGTTAAATTTACTCTGTGAAGAACTTTAAACACACAACATAACTGAGGCAAATAACTTCATCTTATTATTCGTGTATTCCTAAGCTCCTGCAATACCATAAATTACTCCATTTTCTGATATTAGCGTAGTAACAATAATATCATTGATGTGATCAAACCCAAGAGACATTAGGAAGGAAATGCTAACCCAGGGATGCTAGGGTTGGTCCCATAAAAGCAGCAAAAGTTGTAAACTTTCAGGGGCTGGAGAGCTGGTTCAGCAGTTAAGAGTACTTGTTGTTTGTGACCACTTGTAACTCCAGATCCAGGGGACTGAAATTCCTCTTCTAGCTTTGATGAGCACCAGGAACTCTTGTCGTTTACATGCATGCATGCATGCAACAACAGTCATTCACATAAGTAAATCTTAAGAGGGTAGTGGAGGGGGAGGGGAGCAAATGTTCACAGTGCACAAAGCCCGAGAAACTGCTTGGAAGGATGGTAACGAGTGAAGGAGATTACAAGACTTTCTAGGAGACAATAGTGTGAGGAGAAAATGGATGGAGCAGGTGAGCCTTGCAGGTTCCATACAACACAAGAAAACAAAGAGGGGCTGGGCTTAGCTCAACATATCAGTGCAGTAGTAACAATAAGCCTTCCATCCAAGTACTGCCAGACTCGGGTGTGCTTGGCGTCTACTCTATTTTAATTCCACTGCTATTGCAAATGCCATAACCAAAAGCCACTTAGGGGGAAAGAGTTTTATTCTTCTGTGAACTTGAAGCCAGGATTGCTTGCTATTTCACACAGCTTTCCCTCAGATCAGGGAACCCATTCAGAGCTAAGGCAGGGCAACGGTAACCACAACAGCTCATTGTTTCCTGGCTCATAGGTTCACCTTTAGTTAGATAAGGGCTTACTTACTAAGTGCTTCCTTCCACATAGGGATTGATGCTGCCCACAGTGGGCTGAGCTCTCCTGATTTAAATAACAATCAAGATAGTCCCTCGAAGACATGCTCATAGGGCAATCTGACCTGAATGACCTCAGGGGAGGCTCCTTTCTCAGATGACTCCAGACTGGGTCAAGCTGACAGTTAATGTTTACAAGGACAGCTGAGATCCGGTAAGAATGGGCACATTCAGTGTGGCATAGCCATAGACTCTAATAAGTTAACTGAAGCACTTGCATCTCTTTGACATGCTGAAAAAGAATGTTTTGATTCTGGTAGCTTTGGTTAGGAGGATGGAAATAATTCAGAGCCTTTTAAGAAGAAACCAACTGAAAAGAAAGAAAGCAAAACTCAAGATTATATTTAATTTGGAATCATTCAGATAGTGCCAGCCAAAGCCTGAGATGTACCTCCCGGGGAGAATCTTTGCCTGGCACATACACAAGGCCTCCTTTGACTCTGAAAAAAAGTCATGTAGGGAAATTGTATTTAATGTGCTGTGTTTAATAACTTACATTTAATGTGTTAAGGAGTAGAGGGTGGGTCTCTAGAAATATGAGCATTCTTGGCACACCATTAAATACTTTAAACAGTCTTTTTAATAATCACTGTGTTAAATAAAACTGCAACTCGAGGTAGACTTAACTTGTCGTGGAGTGAGGGCAAACAGAAAAAGGCCACAAAAGAATGAAAACAATAGACATTTCCTAGAATAGCTACAAAGTGAATATGCCTTGGTTTAAACAGACATCACTAAGGAACCACCCAAGTGATAAAATGATAATGTTATACTTTTTTAATGTAAGATTTTTTTTTTTAGTATAGCTGACTGAAAAATAAAAAAGACAGAAATAAAATAAAGGTGGAGAACTGAAACTGCCCGCAGTTTCACACACTGGGTTCTTCTCAGCCAGGAGGGAATAAAGGACTTGAAATAAAGGGTTTGAAATGCAAAGAGAAAACACGAAGCCAAGTTGCGTCCCAATCAAGGCTCCAACTTTACTTAAAATAAGCCAGGGTTTTTATAGTTACAAGAAAAACCAAAACCAAGTCTATAGATTATATTGTAAAGAAAGTTCAGGTGCCAAAGTCCCCAGATTCAGAGGATCTTCAGGCAGTGGGCGTACTCAGGTGATGGGCATACTCAGGCAGCTTCTTCAAAGACAAACCAACAGTCAACAGAGAGCATCTGTCTTAGCTCCCAGGTGTTAGCCCCCAAGCAGAGGCTGCCAGAAGTCCGATGACTGAAGTGAAGAGGGAAGGTAACAGAGAACAATTTAAGGAATTCCTGTCTTGATCATCAACCTCTACATATATGTATTCACAAATGCACATGAGCATACATCCTCACTAACAAATACATATAGTGCATGCATACACACACACACACACACACACACACACACACACACACACACACAATTTTCTAGGAAAATTTTACTCAATGAATAATATTTCATTACTTTAATGTATTTGATATAATAAGCATGAGAGGATCTCTAAAAACATACCTATAAGTGCCTAGGGCCTACCATTAAATAACACAAGTAATTTCAATAATTCCTGTACTGGGAATTATTGAAAAGGAATGCTAGGAAGAGTTATCCTTCACAAAATTAAAAAACATCCTTGAAATGTTAGCATTTATTTCATTTATACTTTAGTTCATTCTGTTTTTTGTTAAGTCGAACCTCTCACAGAAACAGATGTGCTTAATTATGCCAACTATAGAGATCCCTGTGGTTTAGGCAATTTGCTTTATGAAGGGACACAAATCCAACCAGATCTCAAATATATATATATTTGTGTGTGTGTGTGTGTGTGTACACATATATTATATGTATTAATTAAATTTATATATATATATTTTTTAATTGATTCAGCTCCTCATTTGAACAAAGGAGAATGTTCCATCCATTTTCAGGGGCCCCATAATTGACTGGTGTGTAGAAGTGCTGCAGCCCTGGGATGGCTAGTTTCAAGTCAGCTTGACACAAGCTAAAGTTGTCTGTGAGGACATCTAAGAAAATGCCTCCAGAGTATCCAGCTGTAGGGCATTTTCTTTCCTTTTTTTCTTGGATATTTTATTTATTTACATTTCCAATGTTAAATCTTTCCAAGTTTCCCCTCCAGAAGTCCCCTATCCCATCCCCACTCCCCCTGCTTCTATGAGGTTGCTCCCCCACCCACCTACCCACTCCTACCTTCCTGCCCTGGCATTCCCGTACACTGGGGCATCTAGCCTTCACAGGACCAAGGGCCC
The DNA here is from genome assembly GCA_019843815.1 of Montemys delectorum. Lineage (NCBI taxonomy): Eukaryota > Metazoa > Chordata > Mammalia > Rodentia > Muridae > Montemys > Montemys delectorum. The sequence continues at coordinate 12,568 of JADRCD010121059.1, forward strand.
CTCCTCCTTTTGATGCCTGACAAGGCCATCCTGTGCTATATATACAGCTGAAGCCATGGGTCTCTCCATGTGTACTCTTTGGTTGGTGGTTTAGTCCATGGGAGTTCTGGGGCGTCTGGTTGGTTGATATTGTTGTTCTTCCTATGGGGCTACAAACCCCTTCATTCAGCTCCTTAAGTCCTTTCTCTGACTCCTCCATTTGGGACCTGGGCTCAGTCTAATGGTTGGCTATGAGCATCTGCCTCTGTATTTGTCAGGCTCTGGGAAAGCCTCTCAGGAGACAGCTATATCAGACTCCTTTCAGCAAGCACTTCTTGGCATCTGCAATAGTGTCAGGGTGACTGTATATGGGATGGATCCCCAGGTGGGTCAATCTCTGGATGGCCTTTCCTTCAGTCTCTGCTCCATACTTTGTCTCCATATTTCTTCCCATATTTTGTTCCCTTTCTAAGAAGGACAGAAGCATCCACACTTTGGTCTTCCTTCTTAACGACCTTCATGTAGTCTGTGAATTATATCTTGAGTATTCCAAGCTTTTGGGCTAATATCCACTTATAAGAAAGTGCATACCATGTGTGTTCTTTTGTGACTGGGCTACCTCACTCAGGATGATATTTTCTAGTTCCATCCATTTGCCTAAGAATTTCATGAAGTCATTGGTTTTTAATAGCTAAGTAGTACTCATTTTCGGTATCCATTCCTCTGTTGAAGGACATCTGGGTTCTTTCCAGCTTCTGGCTGTGGCGCGCCAACCCTGCCCAACAGGAATTAAGACACAACACAATCGGTTCCTTCTCTTAGCGGTTTACTCAGGATACTTTACAGGCAGCATTGTGTGGAGGTGAGCCCGCGATCCCTACTGGGCACAGCTTATATCCTAGTAGGAGCCCATGAACTCATGCCACGTGTCATCTCCCCATAGGCCAGGCAAGATCATGCCACTCAGAAGCACAACCCACAAGCCAAACCAGGTGTTGTCTATCTCAGAGCACTCAGCCAGCCATCACCATCTTTAGGGCAAGGTTCGGACGGCTCTCTACATCTGGCTATTATAAATAAGGCTGCTATGAACATAGTGGAGCCTAGTTAAGAAGCTAGACTACAAAGGGAGTCCTCTGACCCAGGGACTTAGGTGAGATCGACAATTCCTCTCTGGTGACTTTCTAAGGCAGGACAAGCCAGGAAGCACAGGCCTCAGAATTGGCAGGGCAGCTAGGACAGGATCCCTTTACCTCCCTCTACACCTAGGAGGGACTGTCAATCCAAGCCCTCTCTGCCCCTTCCCTGTAAGTGGAGAACTTACCTCCAGGGAGTGCTTTGACCCCAGGACTCAGAAGGGACAACTGATCCATAGCCCTCTGTGCCTGGGTTTTACCACAGGAGAGGTGACCTCCCAGAAGTGCTGACACGGGCTTACCAACACACAGGAGGAACAAGTTCCAGCCAGAGACAGCAAGAACATCTAACACCAGAGATCAACAGATGGCAAAAGGCAAACACAAGAATCTTACCAAAAGACACCAAGACTACTTGGCTTCATCAAAACCTAGTACTCCCACCACAGCAAGTCCTGGATATCCCAAAACACCAGAAAAGCAAGATTTGGATCTAAAATCATATCTCACAATGGTGATAGAGGAACTTAAGAAGGACATGAATAACTCCCTTAAATAAATACAGGAGAACACAGGTAAACAGGTTCAAGCCCTTAAGGAAGAAACACAAAAATCCCTTAAAGAATTATAGGAGAACACTAGTAAACAAGTAGAAGCCCTTACAGAGGAAACACAAAAATCCCTTAAAGAATTACAGAAAAACACAACCAAACAGGTGAAGGAATTGAACAAAACCATCCAGGACCAAAAATGGTAGTAGAAACAGTTAAGAAATCACAAAGAGAGACAACTCTGAAGATAGAAATCCTAGGAAAGAAGTTAGTAACCATAGATGCAAGCATCACCAACAGAATACAAGGGATAGAAAAGAGAATCTCAGGTGCAGAAGACACCATAGAAAACATTGACACAACAGTCATAGAAAACACAAAATGCAAAAAGTTCCTAACTCAAAACATCCAGGAAATCCAAGACACAATGAGAAGACCAAACCTAAGGATAATAAGTATAGAAGAGAGTGAAGACCTCCAACTTAAAGGGCCAGTAAATATCTTCAACAAAATTATAGAAGAAAACATCCCTAACCTAAAGAAAGTGATGTCTATGAACATACAAGAAGTCTATAGAACTCCAAATAGACTGGACCAGAAAAGAAATTCCTACCACCACATAATAGTAAAAACACCAAATGCACAAATCAAAGAAAGAATATTAAAAGCAGTGAGGGAAAAAGGTCAAGTAACATATAAAGGCAGGCCTATAAGAATTACACCAGAATTCTTGCCAGAGACTATGAAAGCCAGAAGATCCTGGGTTGCTATCATTAAGAACCTAAGAGAACACAAATGTCAGCCCAAGCTACTATACCCAGCAAAACTCTCAATTACCATAGATGGAGAAAACAAGATATTCCATGACAAAACAAAATTTACACAATATCTTTCCACAAATACAGCCCTACAAAGGATAATAGATGGAAAACATCAACATAAGGAGCAAAACTACACCCTAGAAGAAGCAAGAAAGTAATATTCCAACAAAACAAATAGAAGATAGCCACATGAACAGAATTCCAACTCTAACAATAAAAATAACAGGAAGCAACAATTATTTTTCCTTAATATCTATTAATATCAATGGACTCAATTCCCCAATGAAACACATAGACTATCAGACTGGGTACATAAACAGGATTCAACATTTTGTTGTATGCAAGAAACACACCTCAGTGACAAAGACAGACACTACCTCAGAATAAAAGGCTGGCAAACAATTTTTTAAGCCAATGGTCCCAAGAAAAAAGCTGGAGTAGCCAATTTAATATCGAATAAAATCGACATTTACACTAAAGTGATCAAAAAAGATAGGGAGAGACACTTCATACTCATCAAAGGTATGATCTATCAAGATGAATTCTCAATTCTATTTATGTCTTTCTTAAGGTCCTGTATCATCATCATGATAAGTGATTTTGTATCTGAATCTTGCTTTTCCGGTGTGATGGTGTGTCCAGGACTTGCTATGGTGGGAGAATTGGGTTCTGATGATGCCAAGTAACCTTGGCTTGTGTTGTTTATTTTCTTACGCTTGCCCCCTGCCATCTGGTTATCTCTAGTGTTACCTGCCCTTGCTAAATCTGACCAGAGTCAGTCCTTCCTGTGATCCTGGTTGTATCAGAACTCATCAGTGTCAGGCTGTCTCTGTGACCTTGTGATTCTGGGATCCTGTGACCCTGGACTCTTTAGAGCACCTGGGAGTGCAACAGCTTCCTCTGGGTATTGTGGAACTGGCTGCAGAGCTTCTGCCCAAGGTCCACTCAGGACATCAGCCAAGAGAGCCAGGAAGGAACCCGAGCCATTCTGCTGGTGGAGTTCCTGTGTGCCTGGTCCCGCAGGTCCCAATTACTCCTGGTGTAGGGACAGATGTTGGGTCCTCCTCACCTCTGATCCTGAGAGTGTCAGAGCGACAGATGTTGGGTCCTCCTCACCTCTGATCCTGAGAGTGTCAGAGCGCCTGGAAGTGGAGCTTCCTCTGGATGTTGTGGGACTGGCTGCAGAGCTTGTGCTCAAGGTCCTCTCAGGACACCAGCCCCGAATTCTCAATTCTGAACCTCTATGCTCCAACTGAAATGGCATCTACATTCATAAAAGAAACTTTACTAAAGCTGAAAGCACACATTGTACCACACACAATAATAGTGGGAGATTTAAACACTCCACTCTCTGCAATGGACAGATCATGGAAACAGAAACTAAGTAAAGACACAGTAAGACTAACAGAAGTTGTGAAACAGATGGATTTAACAGATATCTATAGAACTTTTTAATCCTAAAACAAAAGGATATACCTTCTTCTCAGCACTTCATGGTACCTTCTCCAAAACTGAGCATATAATTGGTCACAAATCAGGCCTCAACAGATATAAGAAGATTGAAATAATTTCTTGCATCCTATCATATCACCATGGACTAAGGCTGCTCCTCAATAACAACATAAACAATAGAAAGTCCACATACATGTAGAAGCTTAACAATACTCTACTCAATGATAACTTGGTCAAGGAAGAAAGAAAGAAAGAAATTAAAGACTTTCTAGAGTTTAATGAAAATGAAGCCACAACATACCCAAACTTATGGGATACAATGAAAGCAGTCCTAAGAGGAAAACTATTAGCTTTAAGTGCCTCCAAAAAGAAACTGGAGAGAGCATACACCAGCAATTTGACAGCACATGTGAAAGCTCTAGAACAAAAAGAAGAAAATTCACCCAAGAGGAGTCAAAGGCAGGAAATAATCAAACTCAGGGCTGAAATCAACCAAATAGAAACAAAAAGAACTATACAAAGAATTAACCAAACCAGGAGCTGGTTCTTTGAGAAAATCAACAAAATAGATAAACCCTTAGCCAGACTAACTAGAGGGCACAGAGACAGTATCCTAATTAACAAGATCAGAAATGAAAAGGGAGACATAACAACAGACACTAAGGAAATACAAAAAATCATGAGATACTACTACAAAAGACTATATTCAACAAAACTGGAAAACCTAGATGAAATGGACAATTTCTAGACAGATACCCGGTACCAAAGTTAAATCAAGATCAGATAAACAATCTAAACAGTCCCATATTTACTAATGAAATAGAGACAGTCATTAATAGTCTCTCAACCAAAAAATAAAAGCCCAGGACCAGATGGGTTTAGTGCAGAGTTTTATCAGACTTTCAAGGAAGACCTAATACTCCTCAAACTATTCCACAAAATAGAAACAGAAGGTACTCTACCCAATTTGTTCTATGAAGCCACAATTACTCTTATACCTAAACCACACAAAGACCTAACAAAGAAAGAAAACGTCAGGCCAATTTCCCTTATGAATATCGATGCAAAAATACTCAACAAAATTTTTGCAAACCGAATCAAAGAACACATCAAAATGATCATCCACCATGATCAAGTAGGCTTCATCCCAGGGATGCAGGGATGACTCAATATACGGAAATCCATCAATGTAATTCACTACATAAACAAACTCAAAGAAAAAAAAACATGATCATCTCAATAGATGCAAGAAAGCATTTGACAAGATCCAACATCCCTTCATGATAAAAGTCTTGGAAAGATCAAGAATTCAAGGCCCATACTTAAACATAGCAAAAAGCAATATACAGAAAACCAGTAGCCAACATCAAACTAAATGGAGAGAAACTTGAAGCAATCCCACTAAAATCAGGGACTAAACAAGGCTGCCCACTCTCTCCCTACCTATTCAATACTGTACTTGAAGTCCTAGCCAGAGCAATTAGGCAACAAAAGGAGATCAAAGGGATACGAATTGGAAAGGAAGAAGTCAAATTATCACTATTTGCTGATGATATGATAGTATACTTAAGTGACCCCAAAAACTCCACCAGAGAGCTCCTAAACCTAATGAACAACTTCAGCAAAGTAGCTGGATATAAAATTAACTCAAGCAAATCAGAGGCCTTCCTATACACAAAGGATAAACAGGCTGAGAAAGAAATTAGGGAAACAACACCCTTCACAATAGTTACAAATAATATAAAATACCTCAGTGTAAGTCTAACTTAGCAAGTAAAAGATCTGTTTGACAAAAGTGTCAAGTCTCTGAAGAAGGAAATTGAAGAAGATCTCAGAAGATGGAAAGATCTCCCATGCTCATGGATTGGCAGGATTAATATAGTAAAAATGTCCATCTTGCCAAAGGCAATCTACAGATTCAATGCAATCCCCATCAAAATTCCAACTCAATTCTTCACAGACTTAGAAAGAGCAATTTGTAAATTCATCTGGAATAACAAAAAACCCAGGATAGCTAAAATTATTCTCAACAATAAAAGAACTTCTGGTGGAATCACCATACCTGACCATAAGCTGTACTACAGAGCAATTTTGATAAAAACTGCATGGTATTGGTACAGTGACAGGCAGGTAGATCAATGGAATAGAATTGAAGACTCAGAAATGAACCCACACACCTATAGTCAATTGATCTTTGACAAAGGAGCTAAAATCATCCAGTGAAAAAAAGATAGCATTTTCAACAAATGGTGCTGGCTCAACTGGTAGTTAGCATGTAGAAGAATGTAAATCGATTCATTCCTATCTCCTTGTACAAAGCTCAAGTTCAAGTGGATCAAGGAC
>JADRCD010121060.1:0-29776 GCA_019843815.1 Montemys delectorum
GTTTAGTGCATTTGGTGTTTTTATTATTATGTGACAGGAAGAATTTTAAAAGCAGTAAGGGAAAAAGGTCAAGTAACATATAAAGGCAGGCTTATCAGAATTATGGCAGACTTCTCACCAGAGACTATGAAAGCTAGAAGATCCTGGGCAGATGTCATACAGACCCTACAAGAACACAAATGCCAGCCCAGGCTACTATACCCAGCAAAACTCTCAATTATCATAGATGAGAAAACAAGATATTCCATGACAAAACAAAATTTACACAATATCTTTCTACAAATCCAGCCCTACAAAGGATAATAGATGGAAAACATCAACATAAGGAGCAAAACTACACCCTACAAGAAGCAAGAAAATAATCTTTCAACAAATCCACACAAACCTAAGTTTACCTCTTAAAACAAAAACAGGAAGTGACAATTACTTTTTCTTAATATCTTATTATGAAAAGTCATATTACCAACAAACCCTAATCAATTGAAATCCAAAAATATGAGGAATTAGAAATTTGTTGATTGTCATCCAATGGTCTCTCTAATTTGGTAATTGGATAAATGGGCCCAATATTGTTCAATCTATGTATACTTTCAGCTTGTTTGCTTGTGACAGTGTCTTGCTGTGTAGAACATAATGGTCTTGAGACCTTGCTTCTCCTATCTTAGCCTCTCTATTAGTAGTATTGTTTATTTCATGTTTTTACACTATACCATAGTTTTCAGAACAGCTCATATATTTCAAAAGTATTTATATACCCAAAAGAAACATTAACTAGGGAGGTTGCTTGTAAGACAACAACAAAGAGTGAGACTGAATGCTTTGCTTGACATTTGTAACTCTTGTACCTAGTTTGAAGAAGAGAACTTTATAAGTTACTCTTTCTCTGAAATGAATGCTTTTCCAAATTATCACAGCTAATGAACCAGATTCTTACCCTCACCTAAAGTCTGCACCATCCTCCAAGCAGAACCATTGGTCATTGAAACAGTTGGTGAATGACTTTATGGATAGACCATCTTAATATATACACCATTTCTTAAATGAATGTAACCTGTTCTCTGTGGACTGAGAAAAAAGTCACTCACTCAAGTCAAATAGCTTTGACCATAGTAGGAAGTGTGTATCCAAAAACTGAGCCTACAATTCATTTCTTGGTGCAGCAGAACTATCAACTCTCAGCTTAGCTACGATGGAGGTAAAATCCTTTGGTGATGTGAGTGTCATTGAAGTATAGCCTTATTACAATGAAATCCAATGTCTAAAAATTGTTCTTATTTTGGGCTTGTACCACAGTAAGAGTCAAGATTTTAAAAGCTCTACTAAATACAAAACAAACAAGCAAAAAGACTTTATATATTTATGTTCATTTAAGAAAATATTAGTAGTGATGTATTATTTTGAAATATACAGTTAATATGTTTGGAGTTATTTAAAATTTATATTGAGAAAAATATATTTTCTTTATTGCTGTAGACAAGTGTCTACGTAAGACTGTTAAAGTGATTGTTGTTCTATATCAAACAACTTTTATAATACTTATTTTTATTGTTATAATATTTTATAAATTTTAAGGAATATGACAAGAAAGATATTGTAGGTAATAAAAGAGGAGGTCTCTGGGAGAAGTTGGGGTACAAAAGGGAAACAAGAATGTGATTTAATTCTATTTACTTAAAATATGTTTTTAAATGTTAACAAATTCAGTTAAATTGAAATCATGTAACTTTTCTCATCATAATGCAATAAAAGTTAAACAAACAAACAAACAAAAAAAAGGAAGTTGTAGTTTTAGCTACTGATGAAGATTTTTCTTCCTGTATTTTTCACTCAGTGCTCAATTAGAACTCAATGCCTAAAAGTTTTTAAAGATGTGTGTGTGTGTGTGTGTGTGTGTGTGTGTGTCTGTGTTTGTGTTGTGTGTGCATTGCTTCAAGAACTTTAATATAGTATGGGAAATATATACACAACTGACTTTCTACATTGTTTTCCTCTTTGAGGAAATAATTGAGAGTGTATGTGATCAATAATGAATGACATCTACTTTCTTCCATTTGGTCCTAGCATTTTCTCTGTTTGCTAGAAAACAAACCTAGCATATTCGTTCAAAGAGAAAAATGTATTCACTTTCTTCATAGCAGCCACTCTGAAACCTGACCTTAAATGGAAAATTTGCAATAATATGCAGCTATTAGACAAATGTTATATTAAATCTCTCATGCTGAACAAGTACATCATAACTTAATAGGGAATGTATTTAGTGATGAATTTTTAAAATAAAAGCAATTTAGACTAAGATAAAATGTGATAATATGTTTAAACAGTAGGTAATCTTCAAGTATAATATAGAAACCATATGTAAGTTATTTAACAGCACACATACTCCAGACTGTTTCAAGTATAATATAGAAACCATATGCAAGTTATTTAACAGCACACTCCATACTGTTATCTATCTATCCCCTAGGAATTGTAGGTAGATTTAATAGACAACTGGGATGCTCCTTGGTGCACATTCCTCCATTTTGTCTAGTGTTACCCTTTGGATTGATTTTGTATAATGCCTTTTCCCCTTGAAGCTTAAATAGTTTTATATATTTTCTAGAGTAAACTTACAAACAACCCTTCCAAAATTTCTACTTGGCCGCTTACACATGGGTTAAGATGTATATTCTCTGCTCTTATTGCAACTTTGTCCAGACCACAGTTGCAAACTGTAAAAAATATCAACTGGTTAAATTTGTAATTTTGTCTATAATTGACTGCTAGAAGACATTAATGGTACTTCATAAGCACTTTATGCAACAATTTGGTTATCTATATGAAGACTTGGGGATATGAAAGGCAAATATTAGGTTAAAATACAATTTATAGCACTTTATATGAGGACATTATATGAAATTTGTGTATATTTTAGGAATTTTGCCAGGATATATTCTTATGATTGCTTCTAAGCTTGGGAAAACTTTAGAGAAGAGCAAAGTGGCTTGATTTTTGAATAATTCTTATTTTAAAATGATTTTTATAGTTACAGAAAAAAATATTAAAAAGTATATAAAACTATTATAAAATATACATTCAAGTTTTCCTTTTAATAACTCCTAATGTATTTCTCTTGCACAACAATTAACCTACTGGTAGTTGTACAATAATTTTAACTGGAGTCTACCTGTTTATATGTAATCATCTTTGTTGAATTTTTTAAATTATTATTTATTTATTTATTTATTTATTTATTTATTTATTTATTTTTGGCTTTTCGAGACAAGGTTTCTCTGTGTACCCCTGGCTGTTCTGGAACTCACTCTGTAGACCATGCTGGCCTCAAACTCCCCAGTTCTGGGATTAAAGACGTGTGCCACCACCACCTGGCTTAATTATTACTATGATTATTATTTTTTTTTGAGACAGGATTTCTTTGTGTATCAACTCTTATCTATCCTGGAACTCACTTTGTAGACTGGACTGGCCTTGAACATACAGAGAACTGCCTGTGTACTCATCCTCCCGAACCTCCTGAGCACTGTGATTAAAGGTGTACAACACTACCACCTGGTCTTTGTTGAATTCTTTATTACATTTTCTGATGCAGGATCTTCTGCAGAACACTGTATTATGTGATGTCACCATATCTTCCAAGGGATCTCTTGAGAACTTGTAAGGCTTTCATTCTTATATGATGAATTGGAATGCTTGGGGTAATAATAGTGAGATATTTTGTAGAATAAGCCCATGATTAAATACTAGCCTTCCCTTATTATTTCTACATGATTTTATTTTTTTAATGTATAGTATTTTCATTTGATGCACAGTGTTTAAACTAGCACTTCATTTACTTCATTAACTGTAAACTTTTATAAGCTGGCACATAGCTATTATTAAATTCTAAATAATATAAAATATTCAGAAATCTTCTATTTGAACTTTTCTAGTAACTATTTGAAGTAATTAGTGTTTCATCTCTTGTAAGTAGCATTGTAAGAAATATGAGGGTATTTGATAAAAAAAAAAAACTTTTTTTTTCAGTAGAATGGTGTCATGTACTCAAGCTTGTAAAATTATTTGTAAGAAATTTCCTATTATAATTGAAAAATCTAACATCACCAAACATTTCTAAGTCAAAGTTTTGTCTTTGTGATAAATCTTGTCTCTATGAACTCACTCAAAGTTTTTAAATTGAAATTGGTAGGGGAATGCTAAGGCACTGACACAGGGGTTGGTAGACAGGTAGGGGAGCACCTCCACAGAGGCAGGGGGAGAGGGGAGGTGATAGGGTGCTTGTGGTGGGGAAACTGGAAAGGGGGTAATATTTGAAATGTAAATAAATAAAATAACCAATAAAAAATGAAAAAAAGTACATTGTATTAACATAGTAAAAGCATTCCTGTAATAACTGGCATTTAAGAGTTCATAGCTCCATAGTTGATTGTTACTGTGTGCATATGTATGGGTGCCCCTGTATGTGTACAATTCTGTCCAAACTGTAAAGTTATTGCATAACTCACTCCGAAGGTTCTAGGTAAATTTTCAAGGTGTTCACAACTACCAACACTGTCTTTTACTTACTGATTTTTGAGATAAGATTTAGTGAAAATAGAACTGTAGGTGGACAATTCATTTTCTTCCATACTTTTGCATTATTGTATTAGACAGATAGATGAAAGTCATGCAGCTAATAAAGGAAAAAAAGAAGAAACAGAAGTAACTAGCTCAAGGTGCAAGAAAGTGGTTCTGACTCAGGGATATTGAGTTCTCTTGTATACAAAGTCTATCAGCCTGAAAACTACATTAAATGAGAGGCTTAAATATCTTGAGATTTAGGAAATTGTATTCAAATGAAGATAGAAGATTATTGTAGGAAATCTTAAGTGCCCTACATCACTGGGCAGTGGTGGCACATGCCTTTAATCCCAACACTTAAGAGGCAGAGGCAGGCAGATTTCTGAGTTCAAGGCCAGCCTAAGTCTACAGAGTGAGTTCCAGGACAGCCAGAGCTATACAGACAAACCCTGTCTTAAAAAAAACAAAAAAACAAACAAACAAAAAAAACCAAACAAAACAAAAACAAAAAAAAAAGGGGGGGCCCTATATCTTAAGACAGTCCAAATAGAATGCAAATGGAAAGTCCTTTAAGAGACGGTAGCACATGAGGCTCCTTTTTCATACAAGTTACTACTTTAATCTGAGAAAGGAATAACCTAAGTTCATAAATAAACTCATTGGTTTATTAAGTTACATTTGAATTCCATAGCTTGTCTATGCCCGTGGCACTATAATCCAAAGCTATTACTTACAATGAATTTCCTGAATGTCATTGTTGGTGCCAGGAACCTGCATTGTTCAGAGAACATATGGAGACATGATCAGATAAAACAAGACTTTGTCTTAGCTCTCACTTTAACATTTATTTCTGGATACCTAAAGGTTTTTGGCTTTTTGAATCTCATAATCTATCATTGTCAAAAGGTAAAAACTTTGATGTATATAAATAAATTCTTTTGTTCAATGTTATATACATATAAAGGAGACAGAACTTGTGTCAGACCTTCTCTTTCAAGTCTCTGATTCTTTGAAATTCTTAGGAAAGCAAATACACACCACTCACCTGAAAACTACTCAGATATGTTGTGAATAGAAAAGGATACTGTTCCATGGGATTCCTGAGCTTTGGTTTCAGTGTGGAAATCATAAAGGATTTGTAATACATCTGGCCACTTTAATCCTGGTAATGGTGTATCACAAGTATTTTTCTTTTGCAATAGAGTCTCTATTTTATATATTTTTATCTTATCTTATTTCTTTTTTTCTTTATCATTTCTGGCTTAAATGCTCTATGATGTGGGTGTCATCACTTTGGCCATCAACAATAATGATTTAGAGTAGGTAGTCTGTTTTTATTTTCCACTAGAAACATTTGTACTATGTAATGAAGCAACAAAATATAAATACATAAATAAAAATCCTGCTTGACTTATATGAATCAACCAAAACCTTTAGGTTTTCTAATAAACACACATTTGTAAAAGACCACGTTTATCATGCTTACTCAACATCAGATAACACCATAATTTATTACATTATGGATTTTTCCCTAGAATAATGTCTATGATTTTTTTTTGCTCTTTTTAGAATTAGCTAAAAGATTATATCTGGAGCAGGAGAATGAAATTATTCGGAGCATTATGTGACATTAGGGTAATAGACAATTATTAGGATGCTGACATCTTGTTTGGGATATTAAATGCCAAAGGTACTGCAGGGTCTAATAAATATAAATAAAAAAGCTGACTTCAGCTAACGACTCACTTTTGAGCATGGCTCTCTGACAAGTTTTATTAGGAATTGAAAAAAATGGCAAACGAATTTTATGGCTGTGCATGGAGAAAATATCCAGTCCATAACATGAAATCAGCAAGCAAAGCATTTTTACCATGATTACTTGAAACCCCAAAGCAATATCCAGTGTGTTTTTAAAAGTTTGCTTCTTATTTATTTATTTATTTATTTTTAAATTTTATTTCAAAGGCATCAGAGTCTACAGCAAGCAAGATACTGGTTACACACATGTAATGAATCATTAAGTAGCAGGAGGGTATAAATGCTTGTAACTAGCAAGAAGAATCCTAGAGGCAAGGAGGACAAAGAAGTATGGAAAATCTGTGCAGGCGACCTTTGATGTTTTCTTCCTGTTCTGGCTCTGAAATATGGCTGACCTCAGCTTTGAGTTGAGAGCCCTGTGATGCCCGTTGATGAGCTTCTGGAGACATTGGTCGGCTGTGAGTAGCCTCTTCAAGAGCACGGAAGGCAGGTCTTCTTCCTGCCCTTAGAGGTCCTGAGGAGGTCCCAGGAGTCTTCATGTTGGTCTTTAGTCCTGAAACACAGCAGTGTCTCTCTGATGACCAAGTTGGCCCTGCTGAGCTGAGCTCTGCTGCTGGCAACCTCATTATTCAGGAGCTGAGGCAATAAGCTATCTGAGGGTATCCGCCAGAAACCTCAGTGAGTCCAGAGTCAGTGAGTGGGCATTTCATCTTGTCACCAGAATGTCACGAAAGCCATAGGCATGGCTACCACACGTGCAGTGGCAGCCATGGGACTGCCGTAGTGAAGTATTCATCCTGCAGTGGCACCAAATACAAAGGCAGGCATCCCCAGAGATGCTACACGTGTTCTGTCTGGCTGCGGCCAATGCAGATTCAGTACATGGTCTGGGAGGGGGAACAAGACATGTGCCGCCTAGAAAGAATAGAGAAACACTTTGTCCAGCTGATCATTCTGTGAATAGCCTGTTTGAGTTTGTCTTCACAAATCACCTCCACTGACCCAGGATGCTGCTCACCAAAGTCAAAGGGGAAATCATCCTCCAGGGTGAGAATGTATAAGACTCTGTTGAGCCTTACCGGAGACGCCCTGACTGAATCACGTGGAGCCTGATCGATGCAAAAAGCAAGAAGATTTTTGATATTCCAGTGCACTGGGACCATCCAAAACCCTTAGAAGAGGTGGTGACCTCACACATCTTGTTCAGGGAGCTTTTATACAATTTTCAGGGAAGCAGCCGTTAGATACAATGTGATTGGTAAAACACTGTGACTTTTAAAGCTGGTTGGTCTTCAGGCGATGAGGTGGCAAGGACTTCCCTTGTCTGAAGGTGGGCAAAGGTCCACTCTGCAGAATGTGTCCCCACCCCCCCACAGATTGGTTCTCACCCTGTGGTCTGAGGAATGTTAATTAGCCTCTCCATTCCAGAGAGTTCCACCACCCACCCAAAGTTCCTGAGCTTATCTCATTAAGCTCGATGGAAATTCCTGGCCTCCCAGTGTTTTTCTGAGATGTCCCTGCTTACTCGGTTCTTACAAATGCCATGGTCTACCCCATTATAAACTTTCTCATGCAGTACATGCCTCTGGCCTCCCAGTGTGACAATGAGGAACGAAGTACCATGCTGACCTCCGGTGCTCACGTCCTTCAACAGGCTTTTTCTCTATACATTTCTCGTGCTGGAAGGAAAGAGAAGGAAAGAACACATGCCTTCAACTGAACTGGGTCCACCTTGGATCTCTAAAGGGATTTAATAAGTTACAGGCATTGCAAGTTCCACTGAATCCAAGGGTGGGAAGGTTACTTAGGTGGTCCTCTGACTGCTTAGTGGAGACTCAATGTAGTTTCTGCACATGGAAGGGAATTTCGAGATTTTTCTAACATCTCGATATTTACATGAAACTCTCCAAGATTTTCAATATAACAAAACTTTAGAAAGTCAAAAAAAAAGAAAGAAAGAAAATGAAAAAAGAAAAGAAAAGAAAAGAAAAAAAGGAAGGAAGAAGGAAGGAAGGAAGAAAGAAAGAAAGAAAGAAAGAAAGAAAGAAAGAAAGAAAGAAAAAGGAAGAAAGAGAAAAAAATCAGAGCTGCTTGCCAGAGTTTATACTAAGTAGAGATTTAAAACCCTTTTCATAGTGTAAGGAAGGAGAAAGATCAGAGAGGGAAAGAGGAGGAAGGGAAGATAAAAGGGATCAGGGGTATTTTAAAAAAATAAGAAAACTTACGTTTCTTTTTTATGGCATAAGAATTATATAATTAGATAAGTGACTATAGTGAAATACAAAGGACACTTGGACCCTGTGTGCTTTCTTGAGATGCAGGGAGCCCTGGAATTCATCTACAGTGCCATGAAGATGAATGAATTAAGCACAAGCACAATGGAATGTTTAATAAATAATAGAGGAAACATGCCTTATTCATTGGTTGCCCAACCACTGCATTGTTTCTGTTGATTTAATATTTATGTGTCATGTGATCTGCTTAAAAGCAGAGTGGCTTTTCCTTTTAGTAAAGAAGCAAAATGTACTACAAAATTCTAAATTATTAAAGATTTTACATATTCCAATTTTTGTTTGTTTGTTTTGCTTTGTTTTGTTTTGAGACAGGGTTTCTCTGTATCGTCCTGGCTACCATGGAACTCACTCTGCAGACCAGGCTGGCCTCGAACTCAGAAATACGCCTGCCTCTCAAGTTCTGGGATTAAAGGCGTGCGCCACCACTGCACAGCTCCAATTATTGTTTAAAGCTAACTTCACATGATAATTTAAGCATGGATCATGGTCATCTCCAACCTCTAGTTACTGATTGCTCACTGAGAACAGCCAACGCTCTCATCCGTCCTTCTAGCTACACTTCCTTCAGTTTTCTTGCTGAGACTTTCTACTTACTACATGGCCTCTGTCCAAGGTTCTACACTTCCTTCTTTTTGGAAGCTAAACATTCTGAAGTCAACTCTAAGAAGATTGGTTAAGACCTCAGCAAGCAATGAGTTGTGGAATATGCTTTTCCCAGACACATTCAAAATCGTGTCTTTAAATCAAATATTTCTACTTAAAGTATTATGAACTATGAAACAAAGAGAACTGTAGAAATTTAATTTTTGAATCTTTTATGACACACACATACACATACATACACTCTCATACACATATATATTTTTGTATATATCAAAACTTATACATAAGTTCCTTTCTTTGCTTCCACAGAATTCTTTTCCTCTCAGAAATCAGAACCTAGAAACTTGTGCAGAACCACTTTAAGGAGGTTTTATGTCATATGTTAAAATGAGATTCTCTTAAGTTTCCATAAGAGTCAATATATTGCCCAAAGTATAACCTGAAACATGAGTTACATCTTCATTGACATTGTGTGGTTATATCTGAGTATTAGCTTACAGGACATATATATATTTGTAAAGATTAACACTGATAATGACTAGAAACAGAAACTCTATATTTCACTGTAATGCTTTAAATTAAAGGTGTCAAATTACAATATCAATGACTGGTCTGAATTTCATACAACCTAATCCCCATATACATTATCATTTCCTAGCAACCCTTTGCAATAAGGCCCAAATATGCCTATACTTGCTTTCCGAAGGTAGCCCTGAAAACTTGAAATTGTTTTGTTAAAAATCCATTTGTTTTTTTTTCAATTTCTTTAATATTAATTGGAACTTAAGTTGAGACACTAAAAAAATATTCTCAAGGGACATTGTCCCATTGTAAATTTACAAATGTGTTTTTGATTGTACGAGGAATAGTTATATCATGTTAGGCATATTCATGAACATGTTATTGTTTCATGTGGACATGAGATATTATTTGTGTCAAGTTGACAAAGGGTGGATTGTAGTGGCTATTCCTGGTTGTCAACTTGACTATATCTAGAATGAACTATAATCCAGAATTAGAAGGCTCACCTGTGATCCTAATCTGAAAGCTAAGAGATACAAGTTTCTGACCTGGATCTTGGCATGGATATCTTAAGGCCACACTTTCTGCTGGAGATCGATACAAGGACATTGGAAGAAGGAAGATTTATTCTCTCTATTTTCCACCTTCTTGCGTTGTGGGACTGAGCAACTGCTAGATCCTTGGACTTCCATTCACAGCTGCTGCTGACCATTGTTGTGAGTTGAAATACAGACTATATAAATTGGACTACCTATTGTAAAATGATAAGCAAACTACTTTACTATATAAAGACTACTCATAAGCTCTGTGACTCTAGAGAACCCTGAATAATACAGAATATCTAAGGTTTGAAATTATAATGCTGCTGGGGAGTGGTGGCACATGTCTTTAATCCTAGAACTTGGGAGTCAGAGGTAGGTGGATTTCTGAGTTCGAGGCCAGCCTGGTCTACAGAGTGAGTTCCCTGATAGCCAGGGCTACACAGTGAAATCTTGTCTCGAAAAACAAAACAAAACAAAACAAGAAACAAAAAATAAGAAAAGGAAATTATAGTGTTTGCTCAGTAGCTTTGGCTTTGGCATATTTTTTTTTTCTAATATGACACTCAGCAAAGGTAGAGAAAGAAATGTAGAACTGCAATAAACTAAAGTTTCTGTTCAATAACTGAAATTGTCTTCAAAACAAAAAGCCTATGAAATGTGAGAAAAATATTTGAAGCAACATTATTCATAAGGGCTTCATATTTCAAATACTTAAACAAAGAAACTAAATTGCAGAAGTGAGTAACCTAATTAAATAAAATTGTAAATGGTGCAGTATTTACCAGCAGGTAGGTAGGTCTTTGTTTAGCTTGCAGGATCCTCTGGGTTACAGCCACTTACAATATGAAGTAAATCCACTGTCTATACTATGCACTAGGAATGCAGATTGAGGAGAGTCAGAAACCATCTTTGTCTACACAGTGAGTTCAAGAAACTCCTAGTGTGCAAGAAACTTAGTTCAATTTTATTATATTTTGCTATGTCAAATATTATGAAGAGAGATTGTTATTTCAAAGGTAAGATAATTATTTCTTAGTGGAAAATACCACATACTCTTCGATGTTGTTGAGAAAAGCAAAAACAAGGGGTTAAATTAGATACCAAATATGCACAAAATATTTGCCTTGAGTTTCTCTCTCTTTTTTTTTTTTGTTATTGATATTTTTACAGTACAATATGCATCTTTTCCTTTCTGAGAACAGTGAGGGTTTTAATTTCCCCAAAGTTTTATGAAGCCAATACACTTTGTGCTGAGTTTATGAGATGTTGAGGAAATGCAGAGAAAAGTTGCTGACACTGTAGTCTGGTGATATTTGTGGTGTGCTGACAGCATGATTCACTCATTTAGGGACTAGCAAGTGGCTGCCTGCTGTTCTTCCCTCCTGTCAAAGGCTGTATGATGACTTTAAAAGATAAAATCTTGTTGATACAGCAACTTCAGGTGTAGCTGCAGATCTCTTTTGACCTCTGCTCTTCTGGATTTTCTGTATATTACCTGCTTCTCATGTTTCATTCAGGTTTGTAATATCTGCTCTTCCAATGCAGTAAATTGATATATTCTCTTTCTAGAGTTTGAGTATTTGACTTCTTTTCATTATTGACAATTCAAGTGACCTATGATGGTATTTGGACTCCCTGAATCCAGACTTTAATTTATGGGAAATTCACCTTCTTTCTGTATTACTATTATAATGATTATCTATTTTAAGTTTTTCATTTAATATATTTTTCCAATTATTGAAATGTGCTGCATTTATCAATATGTTATTTTAGGTGTGAAACATCGTCAAGGTCCTACACTTTGATAGCCTCCAAATGGAATTAGCTAATCTTAAATTGAAATATGTGAAGTGTAAGATAAAAAATAATTACACAAAATAGTTTCTTATAAAACCAGACCATATTTTACAGAATTCTGAGGGATTTCTACATTCATACTATTCACATACAAGTGTGCTCATCATGTTGACACTGCAGTTCAATGGAGATATCCACAAGATACACATTCAAAACCATGAAATCTAGTTACCAAGGAAATCACAAAATTGTGCCCTTTCCCCAGCCTTAATTAGGCTAAACAAACCTCCAAGGGTTTTACAACCTAGTTGGAGTCGCCTGACCTTGCTGCATTTGCAAATTCCTACTTTGTGCTTTGAGGAGTTGACCACCTGCTGAGCTTCCTTTGCAACTAAATCCAGCTGAAACTAAGGATGGGTCTTTAGGTTTTACCTATATAACCACAGAGCTGAAAGTTAAACTTTGAGCCTTGATTAGAAACCTTTGTCTTGGTTTCATTCTTCTCTTGCCTGCTAGTCCTTTTTCATTCCCAGCTTTCCTTTCAGGTGCACCCAGTTCTCTGTAGCTGCTAGGCAGCAACACAAAATAGAACTTGTAATGACTGAAGAAAGCATTCTATTTAGTTTGGGTACTGCTGAATTCATTGCTATCCTGGTCCATATATAACCTTAGATGACAGCATGCACATACCTCAAGGTGAAAGAACATGCCTCTTTTATTTTCTTCTCCAAAGCTTATTTTTTTCACAAATTTTATGGCATCAAAATTCGGTTCACTATGATGAGACAATTGCTTGCTAACTCTAGCTTTTATTGAAAAATGTTTTATAGGTGATATCATGATCAAAAGTAGAACGATGATCAATATTGAAAGTCTTACAGTTTCTTCAAATTCTAATATGCAACACCGTGTGGTTTAGAAATATGTATGGTTAAATGAAACCGTAAAGCCAAGCATGGGAGGTACAAATCATTAATCTCAGTACTCAGGAGAGAGCAACAGATGGATCTTTTGAATTCTAGGCCAACCTGGTCTACATACTGAGTTCAAGGACACTCAAAGCTACCTAGAGAAACCTTGTCTTGAAAAAGTAAACAAAGAAATAAAAGATACCATAAATATTTAAAATATTTAAAAATATTCATGTTATGTATTCTATTTATTATAATTCTGGTTGAGATTATTTTAATGGAAAATTGCACCAGCTCAATGCCATAATAAATAAATTTCCTTAGTATAAAAATGAAATTTGAAATAAAAATTATAATAATTTCCTTGCCAACAAGTACATTTAGCCAGGAATACCTAAAAGGAAATATGTATGTTCTGTCATAATCTATGGTACATTTCATCCTTTTCTAAAGTAGGGCAGTGCAGGCTTCATTCCATTCACGTCTGATTACTATGAAGGTTGTACCTTGGATGCATGAGAAAGGGAGATAGGAAAACAGCATCTTCTGTATTCCGACATGATTTTATTTTTTGCCTTTGGAATTCCTTTGAAATAAAGCAGATAATATTATTAATTATTTAAAAACAATCAAGAATAATAAAATTTATAAGAAAACTTGAAATGATAATATGATTCTCTAAAGGATCTTAACCTTTTGTTAGAATTACCAATCAGAAGATATTTCTGTTTGTTTAGGTTGAGCATATAATAAGCACACTACCAGTAACTTTTCTGTAGTATGCTTCTGTAATTTAAAACCTAAGTAATTAATGGATATTTAAACTTTGTTTCAAAAATCCTTTAACATTGAGACAAGGTCCTGTTATTCCAATGAGAATAGATTCATATTAATATTCTAGTCCATTTCAATCCCTGTAATGAGCCTAAAATAGCTACCAGCTTGCAGTTCTGGAATTAATGGTAATTAAACATAACACAAAATGTATTTCCATATTTTGTGTTGGTCAAATGATTTCATCTCAGATGTAGTATGATTCTTTTCAGAGATGATTACTTCTATTTAATCTTTTATCCAATTTTAATTTGAATTTCATATTGTTCCTGACTAGTTAATGAATATTTTGGGAGATGGGCATAGTGTTGTTAATTATACTGGAGACTGAGGAAAATGAATTCTTTTGGACCTAGAGTCAGCTAGTTAATCGATTTCTGATGAAACTGGAATTAAATACAGATAGTTCCCCCTTCCTCCATTCATTTTAATTCTTCTCTGTTTCAATTCAGTCAGACTACATCAGGAGGACATTGCTGAAAAATCAATTTGGGAGGAATATTGGACATTATCCAGATGATAATGGATGGGTAATCTTTTCTGTCAAGGTATTTTCATATTGATTTCTCAAAGTGAAGAATTTTTAGTTTCAGTTACTGAAAAGTAAAAGGAGCATTATAATTTATAATTTATATCTAAACAATATGTAATTGTCTATTAATAATTGGCTCATGTAATCACATATAAAATGTTGGCATGTCATTACAAATAATAACTAAGAAGTCAGAGGCAGAGGGTGAATTCTTAAGTGTGTATTCTCAAACATATTTCAAGCTATATACTAAATCCTGTATTTGAGTAATTGACTAATGAGAACAGCATTCATACTAACTATTCAATGTTCTTAATAATTATAAAGTGATATAATATGAGAAGTAGATTTTCTATACCTAGTTTTATACTATAAATACATGAATAACTTAAAAATTAAAACACAACATGATAATAATGGCATGCCATGATTGCTTTTAGTTGGTAAATACAATTGTAAGAAATTCCTACATATTTTGTATTGCAAAGTATAATTTGAGGCTTCATGGAATATATAAACATACATAACTGTAAAGAATGACATGCCCAAATAAGAATATTAGCTGAAAGTATTCATTTCAATGTACATTTAATTATACTTAACCAATTTCTGTTATCAAAGCATATTATAACAGAAATCATAATTATTGACAATATACTTCCAAAAATTAGAAAATGATTGTTGGTGTGTGTACTTTAAATGGTTTCCTCACATTTTCAATTTTCCTTGAAAATTATATGAAAGTCCAAGTATCATATTGAGCTCCTATGACAGTATAGTATTCTCTGGGTCGTTCATGAGAACAGGTAGTTCTGTTGTAATTGGGAGGAGGAACCCAATTTCCTGGTACTGACTGGCTTGTATCTGTTGTAAAGACTTGACCACTTCCAAAATTGATTCTTGAATTGTGAATTTCTAAGAAGTACTGTTTCACAGTTGTATAACAATAAATAATACCTTTCCTTAAATCCTTAAATTTCCTTTTCTGTAGTGCTTGTTAATCAGTTAGTGATGTGTGGCTTTTGTGACATATATCTCTTATTATTGATTTTCTCCCAAATCATGGCAAGTAAGTTTTGACCTTTAGCAGAAGGAAAAATATGGAAAATGTAGCACATACAATTCTGAGTGAACTGAATACGGAACTTTTTCTGGGTAATCTGTGTCAATGTCACACAAAGATAGATCTGTCTTGGAAGAGAGAATATAACTAAGAAAACACCTCCACAAAATTGACATTTGGGAAAACTGTAGAGCATCATCTTAACCAATGAATAAAGGAGGAGGTCAAACCCATGGTGGCTCATGCTATCCTTTATCATGTGGTCTTGGTTTGTTCGAGGAAGCCAGCTGAGCAAGACCTGAGTAGGTCAGCAAGAAAAGTCTCTCTGTGGTCTGCCATAAATTCCACAAATTCCACATCCAGCTTCCATCCTTGAATTTCTGCCCTGACTTCAGTTCTTGGTAGACTGTGATCAGGATAGATAAAGTGAGACAAACTATTCTTCTTCAAGCTTTATTTTAATCACAATATGACGAACTCCTTTAATATTCTACTGACACACATATGACAGTGTGGACTCTAGGCGGGAAGCGTCAGAACATACCATACACTAGGCCCAAACAGTTCCATGTGTAAGAGCTTTGATTGAGAGAGTAAGAGGGGGCGGTAGCAGAAAGAGAGGAGGGAGGGAAAGAGGAAGAGAGAGAAGGGGGGGGGAATGTTCCATATATATATACATATATATATGTATATATATATGTATATATATATATACATATGGATTCTGATGTAATGGCCGCAGGTAAAGGTGGGAGGTGAGCCCAATAGATTCTGGGAATATGGCGGCTGTTGCCCTGGCAGCAGGTCTCCACAGGCTTTGGATGCTCTGATGCTAACATCCACTGCTTTGGAAACGGGTAGCAGATGTCTGAATTGGATGGCATAGTCATATACTTTGTAAATTTCAGGCAAGCCAGGGTTATATTGAGAGACCATGTAAAAAAAATAAAAAAAAAAAGACTAAAATTCGTTATTTATTAAGAAGTGATTTTATTCATATAAATAAACCAATAGACACATTTTTTTCTTCCTGAACCACATCACTGTAGCTTGAATTTTTGAATGGTATCAACTGAAAACGTTTTTCCACTTTTTTTTTTTTTTAAAGAAAATGATTGCTATTCTAGATATCAAATATTTTGAAGGAAAGTAAAAGTGTGATATGAATTAATTATGAGGGTTTATATTTAATGGCAAACAAACGTAAGTGTCCTAATTATAATGATGAATTTTTTAAAGGGATTTGACTAGTATCAATAAGTCCAAATGATTTAATGTTCAAATTTTATCAATATTTTTCAAGTGAAAATGATAAAAGAAATATTGAAATAGTACTAACGAACACAGCTCACATTAATATCCTAATATTTTTCATGTCATCAATGCACTTAGGACCTTCCTGGTGACCTATCTTATTTCCTTTTATAAATTGGATTTTTCAGTAGATTGTTATAATTTTTGCATTGATCTGGAATTTAACAGATGCACTACAAAATTTCCAGCCATTTTATCAAAGTATTGGGGGAATAATAAAAGGTCTTTCTAGTATTCCAAAAACAGAAAGGCAGGGGAAAAAAAACACCTGGTGAATTATTAAAATAACATTTTGAGTATCACTGATGGATACAATAGACAAAGAAAGCAAAATGACTGATCTTGGTGGACACTAGTTGTGTCAAACAGTAAGAATAGCTATCAGGGAGAGTTGTTGAAACACTGACTTTATCACACACATTACTTTGGACCTTTAAAATGTTCCCCCTATCTTCTCTGAAACACCAGTCTCTCTGAGTTTCAATGGATGTCTTTCTTTTCTTAAATGTGAAAAAGAGAGAAAGAGAAATGTAAGAACTAAGAAATGGCTGTCAGAAGTAGAATTTGATAAACATATTGATATCCATCACCTGGAAGTTTCTTTCCCCTGACTACACAGGAATGTATTAGAATCTTTCAAGGGAAAGGGGAGGAAGTCCACGGTAGCTGCACCACTATCTAGGGTGGGTTCATTCATCTGTCTTCACAACACACGTGTAAGTGTGACTGGAGTTTAACAATGGTGTCTTCCTTTAGATTTGTCATAGTATTTTCTATCTTGTTGATATCCCTATGTAAAACTTCTGTTTACCTCTAAGGCCAGCAAGTAGATTCTGAAAACCTAAACGCAATATCATTATATTGGCAATTGCAACATTCTAGATTTACATATTTTTATAGAATAGTAAGTCTTCATGTTTAGCTCAAGTTATTTCCTGATTTTTGGAAACAACTATAGTTAACAGAAATATAAATGCTTATACTCATTAAGACTGGCTATGAACTATACTGTGGCAGTTCTTTTGTAAACATAATAACAACATAAGTGACTTTTGTTGAGGACATTAGTAGGATTTATTGACTTGTCAATGTTGAAATTTAAAGGTTAAGGAAGTGAAAGATTGACACAAAAATATCAGCTTTATGGATATGTTGTGAGATATAGTTCAGTTTGAAAGGACAGACTTATTTCCTTGTATATTTTCAGTGTATCTGCCTGAATGGCCCTTCATCTTTGTCCACTAAAGACATCAATATCTCATGACTTATTCGTATTTTCTGACTGGGATATGTAAAATATATCCATGAATAAAATCATATTTTTGTTGATGAACCAACAATATTATCAAATCTATTTTTTTTGCTTTTCCAAAATTCTACAATCAAATGATCTACTATCTAGTATAAGCAATCATTCAACTGCACAAGTACCTAAGTGTCATTAGGCATATGATCTGTATGTGTTGGTCTGTATGTTAAGTGGAACTGACTAAATTGGACTGAAATGTCTTACATTCACCTGTTTTTAAACAAACGTATGTGAAATTTAATTTTCAGAAAAATATGAAGAAATACCTGGGTTATTAAAAATAAATCATTTTACTCATTAGAAAATAGTAATAAATAGTGCAAGGATCAATTCTATTCAAGAGAAATCAGAGTAAAAAAGACATAAAAATAGATTTTTTTAAAAAATTTTCATTTCCTATATCATTAGATTTTTTTCCCTTTCTTTTGATATGTTTTTGTCCTTTTTTTGGTATTGACATCATTCTAGCTCTCTGAAACCTATTATCCTTCGATTTACTTACATATTGATTGATTTAGTGGTGTAAGTATTTGGAGAGGTGAGTAGATTGTGGTGTGTTTCTTGAGGACAGAGAACTATTTTTAAGTATTGAAGGAGCTGTGGTTCTGGGAATGATCTCAGTTCCTTAGGCTTGAAGGCAATTGCCTTTCCCCCAATGACTTCCTGCAGCCTCCTCTGTAAACTCTTTTGCAGTCTTAGGAAAGATATTGACTTACTTTAAACCTTTTATCCCTGAGCTCAGCCACAATGTCTGAATTGAAATATTGCTTGAGTGGCTGGCTGTGAATAACTGTGATAGTGTAACACTTAGCATACAATCATATTTATTATCTTGCAAGGAAATCTAGGGATGAACATAACATATTTCTAAAACTGTTGAGAATGCATTGTAACAGGTACATTCCGCCCTCCCTATTAATGTATATCTACCATGATAAAAGAAATGTTAGTTGGTTGTTAACAAGCACCAGTGGTTTTCTTTTGTTTTTAATTATTTTATTTATGTACATTCCAGATATTTACCTCCCCTCCCTTTGTTCTCCCCTCCCAGAGTTATCCACCACACTCACTCCCCTTAGCATCTGAAAGGGTGAACCCTCCATCCCCCTTCCCTAGGGCATCAAGTCTCTTGATTAGGTGCATTCTCTTCCACTGAGCAAGACCATTCTTTGCTACATCTATGTCCTGAGCCTTGGACCAGTCCATCTATGCTCTTTTTTTTTTTTTCCTGGCCTAGTCTGTAGTAGCACCCAGCAGTCCAGGTTATTTCACACTTTTGGGCTTTATAAGGCATTGCTGTCCCTTTCAGTTCCTTCGATC
This sequence comes from Montemys delectorum, assembly GCA_019843815.1. NCBI lineage: Eukaryota > Metazoa > Chordata > Mammalia > Rodentia > Muridae > Montemys > Montemys delectorum. The sequence continues at coordinate 19,357 of JADRCD010121060.1, forward strand.
ATTTTCCTAACTCTCCTATGGTAGTTCCCAAGCTCAGTCCAATGTTTGGCTGTAAGAATTACTGGAGGTGGTCTCTTTAGGGTCCATCTCTACACTGTTAGGCATTTCAGCTAAGGTCATCCCAATTGTGTTCTAGGATCCTTTCACATCCCTGGTATCTGGGACTTTCTAGAGGTTTCCTCCTGTCCTCCACCCTCTAGAGGTGCATATTTTTATTTCTTTTCCAGGCCCTTTGGGCTTCTCTCCTATCTTTCCACATTCCTGATCGTGATCCCCTTTTATCTTACCCCCCCCCTCTCTCACCCATGTCCCTCCCTCCCTCTGCCTCTGGTTCCCTCTTCTGAGTGGGATTGAAGTAGATACACTTAGACCTTCCTTCTTAAGCTTCATATGGTCTGTCAGTCGTATCATGAGGATTCTGAACTTTTTGACTAATATCCATTAATCACTGAGTAAATACCATGTATGTGGTGTAGAGTCTGGGTTATCTCACTCAGGATGATGTTTTCCAGTTCTATCTATTTGCCTACAAATTTCATGATGTCCTGGGTTTTAATAGCTAAGTAGTCCATTGTATAAATGAACCACATTTTCTGTATCCATTTTTCCATTGAAGGACATCTGCATTTTAGACATGGATCACCCACCTATCTTCAAAGTTCTGCTTTTTATAAATTAATTATTCTGGGGCTGGTGAGATGGCTCAGCAGGTAAGAGCACCAATTGCTCTTCTGAAGGTCATGAGTTCAAATCCCAGTAACCACATGGTGGCTCACAACCACCTGTAATGAGATCTGACACCCTCTTCTGGTGTGTCTGAAGACAGCTACAGTGTACTTAAATAAATAAATAAATAAATAAATAAATAAATAATAAATCTTTTTTTTTTAAAAATTACTTATTCCATTCATTTACATCACAAATGATATCCCCCTTCCTGGTTACCTCTCCACAACCCCTCCCATTCCATTGGCCCTCTTGCCTCTCCCCTTTGCCTCTATGAGTGTGCTTCCCAACCCACTGTCCCACTGCTCCTGGATCCCCCCTACACTGGGGCATCAAACCTCCACAGTACCAAGGGCTTCCCCTCCCGTTGATGTTGGACAAGGCCATCTTCTTCTACATTGGTATATGGATCTATGGATCCCTCCTTGTACATTCCTCCTTGGTTGGTGGTCTAGTTCCTGGGAGCACTGGGTTGTCTGAACATTCTTCCTATGGGGTTGCAATCCACATCTGCTTCTCCAGTCCTTCTGCTAGCTCCCCAATCAGGTTCCTCAGGCTCAATCTGATGGTTGACTATGAGCACCCACATCTGCATTTGTCCAGTGCTGTAGAGAGCCACGCCCGAGCTGGCTCAATCACCATTACAACATAGCGCCGGCATCCGGTGTCCTCTCCCTGTAAACAAGTAGTCTGCGCATGTGCTAAGGGCCAGAGCCCGCCAAGTCATAGCCCATCCCAGGGCATCACATGAGGTAATGAGCAAACAGCCAATCAGAAATGAACACGCCGCTCCAGGGTGTATATAAGCAGTGCCTTTTCGGGGCTTGGGGTCTTCCTCTTCACATCACAATAAATGCTTGTTGCAGAAGGATCCTGGTGTCCACGTGCGTTCTTGCTGGCGAGACGATTGTGCGGATCACACAGTGCTGGCAGAGTCTCCCAGGGAACAGTCATACCAGGTTCTATTTAGCAAGTGCTTCTGGGTAACAGCAACAACGTCAGAGTTTGGTGTGTACAGACAAGATGGATTCCCAGGTGGGGCGGTCCCTGGATTGCCATTCCTTTAGTCTCTGCTCCATTTCGGTCCCTGCCTTTCATTTGGAAAGGAAAAGTCTTGACCCAGAATTGTTCCTATCTAAAGGAAATGTACGGACAGCAATGGACATCTAGAGACATGCCAACTTGGGATCCATCCTATGGGCTGGCACCAAACCTACCACTATTACTGATGGCATGTGGTACTTGCAGACAAGATCCTAGCATGGCTGTACTCAGAGACGCTCTGCTAGCACCTGACTGAGATAGATGCAGATACTTATAGCGAACCATTAGACTGAGGTCAGGGACTCCCTATAAAAGAGTTAGGGAGTGGACTGAAGAAGCTGCAGGGCATTTCAACACCTGAAAGAACCACAGTATTAACTAACCTTTACCCCTCAGAGCTCCCAGAAACTAAGCTGCCAACCAAAGACCATACCTGTGCTGGGTTGAGGTCATTGCTACATAGGTAGCAGTGGACTGCCTTGTCTGGCCTCAGTGAGAAAGGATGCTCTTAATTCTGTAGCAACTTGATGCCCCAGAGAAGGGCAATGCTAGGATTTGGGGTGGCAATAGTTAGGTGGGTAGGGGAGCACCCTCTCAGAAGCAAAGGGCAGGGAATGAAATGAAGAAGTCATGGAGTAGGGACCAGGAATAGGGGAGATCATTTGAAATATAAATACATAAAATAATTAATAAAAAAGCTATTTGCATCTGTCTCAGTAAGTTGTTGACATAGCCTCTCTTAAGACAATCATGCAAGCTCTATCGAGCTTTCAAGCATGCTGTTAGGTTGAGAGTATAGGATCTCTCCAGTTTCTTTATGAAAACACTTAGTGCTATGAAATTTTTTCTTAACACAGCTTTCATGGGGTCCCATAAGTTTAGTTATGCTGTGTCATTATTTTCATTAAATTGTAGAGAGTCTAATTTCTTTATTTATTTCTTCCCTGACAAAGTTACCATTGAGTAGGGAGTAGTTCAGTTTCAATGTGTATGTGGGCTTTCTGTTTGTTGTTGTTGTAGTTGTTGTTGTTGTTGACCAGCCATAATCTGGGATGATCTGATAAAATGCAAAGAATTATCTTAATATCCCTGTATTTGCTGAGGCTTGTTTTGTGTCTGATTATATGATCAATTTTAGAGAGGGTTCCACAAAGTGCTGAGAAGAAGGTATATTCTTTTGCTTGGGGGTACAATGCTGTGTAGATATCTGCTAAATCCTTTTGGTTCATGTCTTCTGAAAGTTTCACTTTATCTCTGTTTAATTTCTCTTTCAATCATCTGTCCATTAATGACAGTGGGATTATGAAGTTTCCCTCTATTATTGTGTGAGGATCAGTGTTTGAGCTTTAGAAAACTTTCATTTACAAATGTTGGTGCACTTATATTTAGGGCATTAGTGTTCAGAATTGAGAATTCATCTTGGTGGATTTTTTTCCTTTGATGTGTATGAAATGTCTGTCCCCATATGTTTTGATGACTTTTGGTTGAAATTCTAATTTATTAAATTTTAGAAAGTCTACTCCAGCCTGTTTCTTGAGACCAGTGGCTTGGAACATGTTTTTTATCCAGCCATTTACACTGAGGTAGTTTCTGTCTTTGTCACAGAGGTATGTTCCTTCTATAGAGCAGAATGAATGATCCTGTTTAGGAATCCAGTCTGTTGCATATGTCTTTCTTTTGGGGAGTTGAATCCATTGATGTTGAGAGATACTAATGATTAATGATTGTTAGTTCCTGTAACTTTGTTGTTTGTATTGGTATTGTGTGTATGTGTGGTTCTCTTCTTTTGGGTTTGTTGTGAGATAATTAATTTCTTGCCTTTTCTTGAGTGTAGGCTTGCCTCCGAGTGTAGGCTTTTTCCTTCTAGTATCTTCTGTAAGGCTGGAATAGTAGAAAGCTCTTGCTTGTACATGGGTTAGTCATGGGATATCTTGATTTTTCCATCTAAGGTTATTGAGAGTTTTGCTGGGTATAGTAGCCTGTGGTCTCTTATGGTCTGCATCTGTCCAAAATCTTCTGTCTTTTGCATCCCTCTAGAGAATTCTGGTCTACTTTTGATAGATTGCTGAAGCTGTAAGTTATCTAGTTTTATTACTTGAGCAAATTAATATATCTCCTGGTACCTGGTATGCAGCTATGGATCTAGGATATATACCTTCTTCTCAGTACTTGTCCATAAGTACCAGCAGAATCAGTATGCTTTTAGTTGGCAAGGCAAGAAATATGCCTTTATAGTCTTACTTAAACAATATATTAACTCTCCTATCCTGGGTCATAACTTAGTAAAAAAGTGGTCTTGATTGTCTCTTCCACAATATATTACACTAGTACATTATATTGATGATGTTTTGTTCATTAGACCAAGTGCAGGGGTAGGAACCACTTTGGACTGTTAAATTATTGTTAACATATAATTTTATCAGAGGATGGAAATAAATCCAACCAAAATTCAAGGATGGTTCACCTCAGTAAAGTTCTTAGGAGTCCAGTAGAGTGAGGATATTCCTTCTAAGGTGAAAGATAAATTATTGCACCTGGCTCTTCCCACTACTAAGAAAGAAGCACAAAGATTACTCTGTATATTTGGATTCCAGAGACAACATATTCCTCACTTGGGTATGTTACACAGACCCATTTAAGAAGTGAACTTGAAAGCTACTAGATTTGTGTGGGACCTAGAACAAGATAAAGCTCTTCAACAGGTTCAGGCTACTGTGCAGGTTGATCTACCACTTGGACCATATGATTCAGGCAGACTTGGGGCTGGAGGAGCTTAGAGTTTCACATCTTATTCTGAAGGCACCTAGAAGATTGCTTTTGAGGCAGCTAGGACAGGGTTTTAAAGTCTACACCCACAGTGAGACACTTCATCCAACAAGGTCATACCTACTCTGATAAAGCCCAACCTTCAAATAGTACCTCTTGCTGGGCCAAGTGTATTCAAACAACCACAAACATTTTTAAGATAAGATTAACTGAGATCAAATAGATGGATGAATCACCAAAGTATGAGCATTGAGCATATTAAACCCTGGACCAATTTTTTCCTGATTCATTCCTTTCTTGAACCACTCAAGTCTGTTTTCTTCTCTTCCCTGTATGAAACCCATCAAATTCAACTTTCATTGCCTATTTATTTATCTATTTGTTTATTATGAATGGCATTCTGAGTAGTCATTTGTTTGTAAATAATTGAGAATTGGGAATTCCAAATTAATATCCTTACCCCTGAGTGTCTTTATTTTTAAAGCACTCTTTGGTTTAATTTATTCTTATCTCATATAAATAGCCTGCTTACTATTTCCTTCCCTCCACTCTTTTCAGTTCCTCCTCTACATAACTCTCTCCCAAAATCCACTCCTCCCATTTCCCTTCAGGTAAAAGCAGGCCTCCTAGAAATATTAACTGAGCACAGCATAACAAGTTACAATAAGACTAGCAAAAACCCTCATATCAAGTATGAATGGGCAATACTGTAGGAGGAACCAGGTCCTAGGAACAGAAAAAACATTTGAGACTCCCCTACTCACAGTATTAGGAGTCCGACAAGGACACCAAGCTACACAAACATAACATATATGCAAATGACCTAGCTTAAACCCACATAGGCTCTGTGATTGTTGCTTCAGTCTCTGAAAGAACTGATGAGCCCTGCTTAGGTAATTATTTGGGGCAGGTTCTTATGAAATCGTGGATCCCTCTGACTTCAACAATCCTTTCTCCACATCTGCTACAGGGTTTTCCAAGGTCCTCCTAATATTTGCCTGTGGGTTTCTAGATCTGCTTCCATTAACTCCTAGATGGATGATGTTCTCTGACGATTGCATCCGTAGACCTCTGCTATCTAGCCCCTTGATCCTGGTCATAAAGACAGCGTAAGGAGTGGGCCATGGTATTCGCACATGTACCAGGAAAGTTTGGACCTTGTGTTTTGCATGGTCCTGATCTGCTGTATTTAAATGAATCTTGAGGAGGAGCTGCCATCCAGCTTCACAAGGATTCTCTGGCTCACAATTTCACTTGGGAAAACCAAAGTCTCACGAATGATATCTTGAACCACAGTCAGAGTGAGGCTTCTGTGATTCTTTTCATCCTTTTCCTATTGAGTTTACTTAGCCACAGACTTCCTCTGAGGCATGTGTGTTTGCTAGTGCACTATTCCTTCAACTCAAGAACTATAGAGACTTGGATTTTCTGGAATGATTTCACTCCATTGGGGAAACTGGTTTAAACAAACAAACAAAAAGCTTTGAGAGTTTTCTTCTTACTGCCAACTTCAATTTCCTTTGCTCTGGTAATATTGAGTTCCTGCAGCTACTTCTAGAGATGTGAGTTCATTTCCATCTTGAAAAGTGACTGAAAGATGCATGTCACCAAGGTCTTTTTGACTTCTGCTCCAGTTCCCAAACAATGATTGTGAGACTTAATTATTTATGAGTCAATGCCTATGACATAAGCTTGGGCTTGTCCCAAGACTAGCTCATAAATTATATAACACATACATTTTTATTTTATGTGTGTCACATAGCTGGTTATTTCTCCTCAGTTTCATGAATCTCTCTCCTCAGAAAGTAGGTAGAAAGTGTTCTCACACATCTCTCTACCTGCTGGATGTCCCAACTTTTCATCCTGCATCAGCTCAATAGATGTCAGAGTTTTACTAACAGGCGATGCTTTCACACAACACACAGGGGATTCTGTCTACTAATGCTGAACTTGAACTTTTCTTTTGGCTTCAGACTCTTGATCTTGGAGCTCATCATGGCTTCATCCTTACAGGGGGAGGTTTTGACAGAGGCCAAGCTCTCACAAAATTTTGCATATTATCCATTTATTTTTTGATGTGTGACCATACACTGGAGTCTGTATTAATTACCATAAGATACCCTACAGAAATCACAAATAAAGTAAATATGACAATATTTATGAAAATATATGTAAATAAAATTGACAGCAATCATTTATGATTCTGCAACAGTGTTTGCTAATGTGGAGAAAACTCTCGGCTATGTTATAGAAATGATGAGCTGATGAGTGTGACCATGACAGTGAAAGGTATTCAATTGCCAGGCATTGGTGGTGTATGCCTTTAATCCCAGCACTTGGGAGGCAGAAGCAGGCAGATTTCTGAGTTCAAGGCCAGCCTGGTCTACAGAGTGAGTTCCAGAACAGCCAGGGCTACACAGAGAAACCCTGTCTCAAAAAAAGAGAAAGATATTCAATTATTATTGTTAAAATTTGAAGTGCCACTAGTCTCCACTAACCCAAGAGCTAACAATGTCATTAACAGTTTTGAAAAACAATAGCAGAGATTTTCTTGCTCTGCTGTATCCCATTTACATGGAATTCCCATCCATAAACTTGAAACATTCTTTAATTTATGAATTTATTTTGGTTTCAGAGCTATAAAAATGTCATTTTTTTATGTGTTTCAGCCTTGGGATAAAAGATGAAAGCCGTGTGTCTCATTTTTAATTTTGGTGCCAAATAAAGACTTTCAAAGATGATCAATTTTCTTCAGAGAAGTCACCTAGGCACCCCAAACAAATTCCACTACAGGTTGATTTTGAACATCCTCCTTTGTGGCTTGTTTGCATGAGTGATGATTATTTTCTTTTAGTGCCTGAACATTATTTTGATTTAATTCATAGTTCCATGGTATATTTTATGTTAATTTATTATTATATTTTTACTTATGTTTCCCCATGCTAATTTTGGATCACTTGATTTCTAAGTATGTGTTTATTCTATATTATTTAGTAATTTCTCCCCTTTCCCTCATTTACAATAGTCCTAGGGTAGCCTAATCATAAAGATATCAAGGATAAGAGGAAACTGTTCTCTCCATTTCAGCAAGATAACAGCCTGTCAAATATTCCCACAACACACAGAGACCAAAAAGAGAAGCCCAAGAGAATACATTCTACATTTGGACAAGAAAAAAAAAACATATTGGCTAATGCAAAAGGATGTACATAAGATGTCTTGACCTTGTGTCATATGCCATCTCATGTTTTTGCAAAAACATAAACAAGAAACCTGAACTTAAGTGAAAAGAACCAATGTCATAATAAGATTTGATAGAATCAGCCCCAAAGAAAGCACATATATATGACTCAAACCACAAACCTTAAATCCCAAGTACCATATATTGATTTTTATTTCCAGAAGATAAAAGGATAAAAAGTTAAAAAAAAAAAGGACCAAATCTCAAATGTGCCTAAGAAGTTTGTCTCTATTGTTGTATTTTCTAAATGATAGAAGTTATAAGAAATGATACTGTGGAAGATATTATATACAAGCTATTACCCAGCACCAGCCTCTCCATAGTGCAACTGAAGAACCACAAATATATGCCTACTGGTAAACTACTGACAAAACTGTTTTGAGATAATTAACTATGCTCTGATTAGATTTAATGCCTGATCCAAAAGAGATACTTTTATGCCTTGCACTATAATCATGGTAAAATGTACATGGATGGAAAGGTTATGTACCCCAGGGTAGACCAGTTTATTAATATTTTATTAAATGGCTGCAGCATCATTTCACCTTCTAAATTTTTATGCTTATACCTATGTACCAACTTTCTACCAACCTTGATTGCAGAAACTTCTTTGTCAGTGAATAGCAGTCAATAGAAGTAGTGTAAGTGGGAAAGGTGTTTAGAATAAGAGACCAAATGTTCAATTTTGAATAGGACAACTATATAGACCTACTTCTTTTAACCAATACTTATTGCTCATTGGGAAAATTGAGGCAAAAAAGTCCAAAAGGTGGAGGATGGGAAGAGAGAAAGAAATGCTGTGAATGCTATATATTCTTGAGATGGCATGGCCACCATATTCATGAATGCACAGCAGTTTAAATGACCAATATAAGATCTGTATAAAATCTAGCAATAAAAATCCCGCTCTTTTTCGTGTGCTTTCCTTTTAATAAGCACCAAACAGTAACGTAGAACTCAGAAAACAGCAGCTGGGAGGCATAGGCCTCAGGAAGTGCAGGGGAGTCACAGCACTGCAGGGAAGGGAGCCTCTCAGCTTCCAAGTGACAGAGCTGGATCAGCAACCACCTCTGCCCCCTGCCTGCTAGAGGAGAGCTTCCCTCCAGGGCAGACTTCAGCCCAAGGACTCAGGGCAGGCTTCAGCCCCAGGAATCAGGCGGGACCAGCTGGGAGACATAGGCCTCAGGAATCGCAGGGGAGTCACAGAACTGCAGGGACAGGAGCCTCTCAGCTTCCAAGTGACAGAGCTGGATCAGCAACCACCTCTGCCCCCTGCCTGCTAGGGGAGAGCTTCCCTCCAGGGCAGACTTCAGCCCAAGGACTCAGGTGAGATCACCATTTTCTCTCTGGGGTCTTGCTAAGGCAGGACCAGCCAGGAGGCATAGGCCTCGGGAAGTGCAGGGGAGTTTCAGGACTGCAGGGACAGGAGCCTCTCAGCTTCTGAGCTACAGAGCTGGATCAGAGACAATCTCTGTCCCCTCCCTGCTAGGGGAGAGCTTCCCTCCAAGGCAGACTTCAGCCTAAGGACTCAGGCCAGACCAGCTGGGAGGCAAAGACCTCAGGAGTGGAAGGGGAGTTGCAGGGCAGCAAGGAAAGGTCAAGCTCTAAGAAACCAAGAACTTCTAACACCAGAGATCAAGAGATGGCAAAAAGCAAATGCAAGAATCCTACCAACAGAAACCAAGACTGCTTGGCTTCACCGGAACCTAGTACTCCCACCTCAGCAAGCACTGGATATCCCAAAACACCAGAAAGCAAGACTTGGATCTAAAGACACATCTCACAATGCTGATAGAGGGACTTAAGAAGGACATGAATAATTCCCTTAAAGAAATACAGGAGAAAACAGATAAAGAGGTACAAGCCCTTAAAGAGGAAACAAAAAAAATCCCATAAAGAATTACAGGAGATCACAAGTAAACAAATAGAAGCCCTTAAAGAGCAAACCCAAAAATTCCTTAAGGAATTGCAGGAAAACACAAACAAACAGGTGAAGGAACTGAGTAAAACCATTCAGGACCTAAAAATGGAAGTAGAAACAATAAAGAAATCACAAAAGGAGACAACCCTGGAGTTAGAAAGCTTAGGAAAAATGTCAGGAAACATAGATGCAAGCATCACCAACAGAATACAAGAGATAGAAGAGAGAATCTCAGGGGCAGAAGATAACATGGACAACATTGACAGAACAATCAAAGAAAATGCAAAATGCAAAAAGACCCTAACCCAAAACATCCAGGAAATCCAGGACACAATGAGAAGACCAAACCTAAGGATAATAGGTATAGAAGAGAGTGAAGACCTCCAACTTAAAGGGTCAGTAAATATCTTCAACAAAATTATAGAAGAAAACTTCCCTAACCTAAAGAAAGAGATGCCCATGAACATACAAGAAGCCTATAGAACTCCAAATAGACTGGACCTATCAGAATTACACCAGACTTCTCACCAGAGACTATGAAAGCTAGAAGATCCTGGGCAGATGTCATGCAGACCCTAAGAGAACACAAATGCCAGCCTAGACTACTATACCCAGCAAAACTCTCAATCACCATAGATGGAGAAACCAAAGTATTCCATGACAAAACCAAATTCACACAATATGTTTCCACAAATCCAGCCCTTCAAAGGGTATTAAATGTA
>JADRCD010121061.1:0-14198 GCA_019843815.1 Montemys delectorum
GCTCAGCCTTGCAGCGTAGATCACACCAAGGCCTCATAGCAAGTAAAGCTTTTTCTTTGTTTGAATGAATTTTATTTTTTTAGTAGACAGGGTCTACCTGAGCACTCCTGGCCGTCCTGGAAATTACTATCTCGAACAAGATCTCAAACTCAAAGATCTACCTGCCATTGCCTCCCATGTACTGGGATTAAAGGAATGCACCACCATACCCTGCATTTTTATTTTTTATTGGCTCAAATCATTACAAAGGTCCCCAAGAAGGCCTTCATAGAGTGTGAGGGTGTGGAGAGGCAGGGATGCAGTGCCATCCTCCCCTGCCTTACATCTCCACGATGTGTGGGGTCACAGACCCCTTCACTAATGGTACAAAACTTAGAGAGCTCAATCAGCTTCACACTGGCAATGGGATGCTCTCTTGCCCCACGCAAGCCTAGGTCCTCCGTGACCAAGTCTAAGATGCCCGGTGAGGCAGGGAGGACAGTCTCCTCCAGAAGGCAGGACACTCCTGGCTCCTCCAGGCTGGGAAACCCCGAGTGCAGGCACGCAGCCCCACAACTGCTCAGAATCGTGTTCCTGGGCAGTATGGCTTAGTGGAATACTATAGCCAGGGAATATGGTGCCACCTGCTCCTTAGCACAAAGTCCTTCACGAGCAGCAGGAAAACCCAAATAGTTCCACTCTCTGGCTGCGGAGGCCGTGGACGGAACCCTGGCCCGCAGGGTGGCGAGGGAACATGGTCAGGCTCGGGCCCCCAGCTCTCCAACTCGCTGACGCAGGTGAAAGGCAAATTCAAACATGGTGGCCCCAAGGCTCTGGTGGATAAGGTACCGAGGCAGGCGGCCCTGGGGAAGGCATGAGAAAGTCACATCACAGCTCGCCTGAATTCAGCAGGGTCTCTTAGCAGCCCGATTAGTAGGGGTATCCTGGGCCAGGGGCAGATGTAGTCCTGGAATCTGCCTGGGCCCCCCTCTCCCCTTGTTCCTAGAGGGAGGAACATGTTGTATGCAGGTCTTGGCACTAGCCACATCAACAGACTGGCAGCCAGCCATCCCTCCTGGGGCCTTAGGAATCAAGAGTGAGAAGGGTGTGTGTGTGTGTGTGTGTGTGTGTGTGTGTGTGTGTGTGTGTGTGAGACGTGTCTCTACCACAATTCAAGGCTAGAAGGCCACCTGGACCTTGCCACCAATCCAGTACAGGAGACTAAAATTGGGGGTCCCTGAGGAAGGCAGAAGAGGAGCCATGTTCTCATAGCAACCAGACTCCATTCCACAGCCACCCTGCTTCCTGCCGTGGCCTCACCTTGAGATCCGTGTTAAGAATCCAGATGAAGGTGCAGACCCGGGGGTTGTTGGCTGCCTTGAGCACAATGAAGCCTCCGGGGCCGTTCTCCCCCCTAAGGAGAGAGATACGAGGGAGGGCTGCTGAACAAAGCATGTCCCCGGCCTCCTCACCGCCACTCTTGGCCCAGCTGGACTGTGGGGAAAAGGGGCAGTCTAGGAACTACCTCCCTGCCTCAGCCTGGCCCAGAGCCGGTGCCAAGGGCAGCAGGACCCTGCCCTCTACCCCCACTCACCTCATCTACCCCAGCCTGCTGGTGCTCACACTTGCCCCACAGTGGCAGGGAGTTCAGCACCAACCGGCCCTTATCTGCTCGGTACAGACAAGTCCAGTAACGTCTCAGTGGGGGACAGTGGCCTAGGCTGGTGCTTTCCAGCATCATGGCCTCCAGAAGAGGGCGTCTTTTCAGGAGGCGGCAGGCCCACAGGCCTGTGTTCACCTCCCGTGGCCCTTCTGCTGAGCACGCTTAAGCCACAGATAAAGAGGTGACACAGAGGACACAGCCTGCCAATCCCCTAGCAAGGCCAGGCCACAGCAGCCAAGGTAGAGAGCCCTAATCTCAACTTCTTGAAAAGTCCCCACCTCTTGGGGACATAAGATATAACCTGGCACCGCAGCACTGCAGTCTCGGTTAACCAGGAGGAACGCTAGAGTACCCTCCCACCTTCCACAAGCAAAAGAGCCTAAATTCCACTCTCCCCACCCTATCCACACAGACGAGGCAGTGAGAATGGGGAGGGGAGAGGGGAACTCAGAACCCAGCGCCACCGCCACTCCTCAACCCGTTCCTGGGGCTCTCCCAGCCAGCTGCCCACTGCCCAACCCCCTCCAGCCTCGGGGATGTGTGTGTGGCAAAGTGCCTGGCAGGAAGATTAGCTGGGTTAGGCTGGGATGGACAAGGCCTGGTAAGCAGGGTCTAGAACAGGGCTTCAGCCTCACTGTGGGGGCCAGAGGGGAGTTGTTCAGCTGTACACACTGTACCCTGAGCTGTTTACAGCTTTAGGGAGGCCAGCCTTACCTGACGTATTTGTGCGTGGGGGGCTTGGAGCAGTGTGTGGTGGCAATGCCAGATGACAAGTATCGGTCTCTGCGCCGCTCAATACGTCGGACATTCACAAAGTCCCTGGGGGATAATGCAGGTTAGAACAGGCATCCTGAGTATGGGAGGTGTAGCTGAGAGGAGAGGACCTGCATGCTTACCTGGGCGACACAACGCCACCTGCAGCTCCAGATGACACGTCATACGAGACAAGAGTGTTGTCCTCCACCCGCTGTAGGATCTAAAGATCAACCAGGGAGATACGAGGTACAGGGAAAGCTCACATTGCCCCAGGACCTCAGGAACTCTGGACTAGCCTCCTCCAAGCTGGTGACACTGTCCTAAGAGCCACTGCCCCCTGCAGGCCCAGGCTGGGCACAAGGTAAGCACCCTGAGCCTTCTTGCCTCTTGGGGCAACCATGGCAGCACCTATTTTATAAGGAGAAGCCAGAGAAGCTAGCCACTGGAGGAAGAAGGCATGACTGTGCCGGGCGGTGGTGGTGCACACCTTTAATCCCAGCACTTGGGAGGCAGAGGCAGGCAGATCTCTGAGCTGGAGTTCCAGGACAGGCAGGGCTACACACACACACACAAAAAAAAACCCTGTCTGGAAAAACAAAAACAAAGAAACCCAAAAAGAATAAAAAATAAAAAAAGAAGGTATGACTGTGCCTGATCCATGTGGAAAGAGGTGGCAGGTGGGACCTGGGTGGCTCACCTGGCAGGCAGTCACCGTCTTGTTCCACAGCACCATCCTCTCTGGCTGTAGGATTACTTCCTGGTACACCAGTTCAGCAGGACAGGGCAGGAAAGTCTGTGGGAGGAGGTCAAGGCTGAGTGATGCTAGAAAAGCGACCTCTGGTCAGGAGACTGGGCAAGGGCATTTCAGATGGAGCAGGTGCCTCTGGGACCCCGTTCCCTACTCACCTTCAAAATGAAGGTCTTGCCATGGAAGGGAACTTCAATGGTGTACACAGTGTCCCCATACTCCTGTGGCAAGGACAGAGGGTGATAGGGAGAAAGGTGGTAGACAGCGGCGGGAAAGGGGGACTTTTGGCCCAGGACAGGTGACAGGTGAGGTCGTGAAAGCTCCAGGGTCTAGGGACAGTTTAGCAGCATTTAGAACAAGGTTGTTCTGGCAAGCAGGAGCACGTGCAGGGACCAGCTCTGCGCTCACGTTGAAAGGCAGGAGGAGCTCAGCTGTGACTACAACCATGAGAAAACAGAACCACAGCTCCAAGCTGCCAAGGGCCACTGGAGGAACTGGCCAGCAAGGACCGGGCACGCTTCCCTGCTTCCCTGGCTCCCTGCAATCTTTTTTAGATAACGTTGTTTTGATCATGAACCAAAATACCACACAGGACAGAGGTTGGCTCCCCCTCAAAACCTGGATCCCATCAGGGAGGTGAGGCCTGGGCTGTGGAAAACAGGGAGACAGAGTCCAGCCCAGCTTAGCCTCCTGCTGAATGGCTGACCCCAGGCTGTAGCTAGCTCCAATTCTGTATCCCAGCAGCTCTCGGAGGCTGGGATATGGTTCCAGCTTACTCAGCCCTCAGGTTCACTTCTCAGGGCTCAGAAAAGGGCTGAAGACTCCTACTACACGCAGGTGAGCCAGGTTGGGCGGAGGGCTCCTTACATTACTCCTCTCGAACTTCCAGTTCTCCTCCTGGGCCAAGATCTGATCCACCACTGCAGTTGCTTCCTTTCCCTGGCGGATGTACTCCCGCTCCTGGCCAGGGGAACAGAAAGGTCAGTCGGGGACCTGGGCTCTCTCTGCTCCCAGCCTGTTCCTTCTCCACACATTCCACAACCCTTCCAGAGGCTAGCCCAGGGGGGCTCCAGGTTGCTCTCCCTAGCCCTGCATGCTTTCTGTGGCTTGTAGAATTGGCTGCTGCTCTTGAGTCCCCAGGCATGGGGCAGGTCAGTAGGCCTGATTAGCCAGTGGCATGGCAGATACTCCAAGAGAATCCCTAGGTTGCACTCAAGCCAAGGTCTACCGTCTGTGGGAGAGCCCAGCACTGAGCCAGTCCAAGGGTGGGGTAGAGGTAGGCCGAGAAATACCTGGGCAGAGAGACTTTTCTTCCCGGTGACTTCCTCATCTGACTCACTGTCAGACCCTGTTGAAAACAAGAGCAGATGACAGGGGTGGGGAGCAGGAGTAGGAGGTGGTGGGGTTCACAGATGAGTGCAGGAATGTGGGGGCTGAAATCGTGTGGGAGAGGGTTGCTGGCTTTCCCCAGGGAGCCTGAGAAGGAACAGAAAGAACAGACCCAGCCTACCTGGCTCCCCACACGGCTCCTCCCTGAAGGCAGCTACCCTACCCAGCAGCACTCACCTGCAAAGGATTCTGGGGGAGAGTAGAACTGGCCCTCAGACAAAGCACCAGAGAACAGCAGGGGTCCACGGGCAACAGCAGCCTGGGCAGCAAGATACCCTGTGGAAGGAGACATGGGCAGCCATTATCCCAGACCAAGAGTTCCTCCACCTTGGGCTCAGAGAGGCTGCTAAAGTGGCAAATGACTCAGACTAAGGCATTTCTCGGAGCTGAGAGGACCCTCTCCAAACCCAGGTCACCCAGGCCCTAACCCCTAGACTCACATCTCTCCTCTTCAGCCTCCTGGGGTAGGACTTTGAAATCAAGGAACCAGGTCTCCAGCCAGGCCAGGACAAAAGAGACGATGGGGAGCAGGTACCCGAACGCCCCTTTGCTGAGCAACTGAGACAGAAGCAGAACACTGAATTCCATGGCAAGGGTTACCCTAAACCTAGAGCCCTCTCCCGAGGCCACCAGCTCTGGCTAGCCAGACTAGACAGACCCTGTTCCTGGTGCCAGCTGTTTAGGAGCCAGCAATGTAAGACACATGTCTCTAGCAGGAAAAACTGATTCTGGCTAGATGGTGTAGCTCAGGTAGCAGGGAGCTTGCCTAACATGTGCAAAGCTCTGGGTTCCCATCCCTGGCACTTTAAAAATCAGCAAAGTGGCACATGCTTATAATCCCAAACTGGGGTGGTAGAGACAGGAACATCAGAAGTACATGGTTATCAGAATATGAAAACCTGTTTTAATGAAAAAGAAAGCCATGTGGTGGTACACTGGGGAGGCAGAGACAGGAAGACCTCTATGAGTTGAAGGCCAGCCTGACTACACAGTAAGTTCCTGGCCAGCCAAGGGCTACAGTCCCTGTCTCCAAATATAGGTCTAGGTCTAGGTCTGGGTCTAGGCATAGGCATAGGTATAGAATTATTGATCTTTTGGGTGACGGGTATAAATTGGGGAAGCCAGTAAGGATGACTCATTGCAAATAATGAGGAAGAAGATTCCCTTCTCTGCAGCATAGCAGGAGCAGACAACCCAAACCTTCCAGAAGAGAAGCCCACCCTCAGGCTGCATGTCTATCAAACCAGCAAGATCCTGAGCCACTGACCTCAGAGAGGATGACCTTGACAATGAGGAACGCACTGGACACCAGTGTGGTGACCTGCTGGGCAAAAAGTGGGGCAGGAAGGAAGGTGGAGGCTGGGGAGTGAGTCCTCTCCACGCACCCCTCACACCAGCCCTGACCAGGGGAGGCCTCGGAGCTGCCACAGACGGCATCTTACCGCAATCACCCACCAGTGCTGGAGCCGGAGCACAGCATAGCCCAGGAGCAGCCCGGAGAAGCGGAAGAAAGCCAGAACCTGTGTGGGGAGGGGAGAACATCAGAGGCTGGCTGGCTTCCCCAGCCCCACTGCAGGGCTCCCTGCCACTCCTGCTGCTCCCGACTCCCACAGGGGTAACCTCACTTCAGGGGAGGACAGGGCTCCGAGTTTCCTTGGCAGAAGCTGTCTGTAAACTGCTCCAAAGTCTTTATCGCCTTGCCCCTTCCTTGGGCTTTCTGAAGGTGGGAGCTTTGTGAAGACTGAGGGCTGCCAGAGGATGGGCTGACTACCCCCTACCGGACTAGATGTGGGATGGAGAAGGAAAACCCAGCCAAAGGTGCTCTGCTGTGCTCTGCAAGCCTGAGCTCACTCACAAAGATGTCGAAGAATGAGCTCTGAAAGCTGTAGTGGATCACCTCCTGCTCCAGGTTTTTCCGGATGCCAGTGTTGGTCTGCAGAGGAAGAAAGGAAGGGTTCTGAGGGCAGGCCTGATCTGGAGGATGCCCCTCCTCCAGTAACAGTGAGGGGCCCCTGCCAAGGGCATCCGGAGGAGACTTAGAAATGACAAGCCACCACCCAAGATGGCTCATGAAACAACAAGGGAACTGAGCCAGCAGCCCAAGACCTCAGACACCAATTTGGTTCCTCAAGGATCCAGGCAGCCCACACAGGCCAGACTGAGTTCAAGTATACTGCCCAGGAAGGTCCAGGCCCCCAAGGCCTGTGGGTTGTGCAGGGGAGATGGGAGGCCCAAGCAGAGCTGGTAGATGGGTCCTGGAGACTGCCTGTTTTATAATTTCATTTCTCTCCCTGCACCCTACTTCTCCATCTTGCCAGGCACCATCCGAGTGGGACGAGGGGGGCTAGGTGGGTAGTGGTGTCAGACAGAGCCCCAGGTGGCAAATCAATCAATTAGGTTTGTGCTTAATGAGTGAGATCCATCACCGCCCTGCTGCTGCTGAGCCTCGAGAGGGAGGCCAGCTTGAAGTCAGCTAGGCAGTGCTTGCTCCATCCCTGCCTAGCCCACCACGGATTGTCACCAAGACACTTAGCACCTTGGCTCAGACTCCAATGTCCAGGGATCTGAGAGACAAGGGGATCTGGATAGATGCCAAGGACCAGACTGTATCCCAACCCCCAGAGGGGACTAAAGATCCCAGCCCTGGGGAGAGGGGAGGGTTTTGGTAATGGAGCCCAAAAGACCCCTTGATGGCTAGCTAGACTTGGGGCTTCCTACCCGGGAGGTCAGTTGACATTTTGGAGTGAGTTTCTCTGATACAGTGTCTCCTTTAGTCCAAGCTGGGTTCCAGTTCACTATGTAGGCAAGGGTAACTTTGAAATCCTAGTCTTCCTGCCTCTACCTCCCAATTACTAGGATTACAGATGTGTGTGTCACACCCAGCTTGGGGCCACAGGTTGAAAGCTCAGGCCACTGAGCTTGGATCTTGGGTACTAGAAACCTTTAAAAGCTCCTAAGTGGGACAAACAAGATGGCTGTTAGTAAAGGTGCTTGCTGCCTGGGGAGGCAAACAAACCTCACCATCTACGTTTCACTCTTTGACACAGATGAAGATGGAAAAAGAGAACTGATTCTGTAAGGGATGTGCTCTCTAACACACACACACACACACACACACACACACATACACACACACATACACACACATACTATATATACACACACGCATATATACATACACACACACATATACACACACATATATACACACACATACATATATACACACATACACACACACGCATATATACACACATACATATATACACATACATACACACATGCATATATACACATTCATACATATACACACACACTCACATACATACACACATACACACATACATATACACACACACACACACACACACATTCCCTCTCCCTCCCTACGTCCCTCCCCCCACCCCCCCCCCACTCCCGCTCTCTGTCTTTCTGTCTGTCTCTCTCTGTCTCTTCCCAAAATAAGAAGATAAAGCAAAATGGCTGAAATTATAACATTTTCAGCCAGGGCTCTGCACGCACCCTGTCTCCCTTTGTCTGCCAAGCGGAACGCTGCACTGACTCTGCTAGGAGCTAACCCGGAGCTCTCAGGCTCATTCCAGAAGACAGTTTGTTTGTGGGTTATGCTCTATCACTTTGCACCGACTCTTAAGGATGCACGATGACTTCTGAGAAATCGCAGCTGTCAGCCAAAGAATTTCAAAAGCAAAACCATCAACATTTCCCCACGTCTTCTCTGGTTATAAAATATGTATTCACTTAGGGGTGTGGGTGGGATGCAGGGTTGCTCGGATGCTAGTCGGATGCTACGGGACCTTCAAAAGGAGGGCACCGTAGGACCTTAGGAGCTCAGCCATTGACCAGTCAGATGAGCCAATGCCCTTTTCACTGATGCCTGTGTCACCCCACGGGTACCAGTTCAACTCGGATACACACGGGAACTCACCCACCCTCAGAGTCCTTCCTTACCCTCCAGCTTAACATGACCAGAGCCAAGTTTACTTCTTGTCTGTCTTGCTGTTAACTAACCCCATTCCCAAACTATTCACTGATATCAAGAAAGGCCAAGCTCGGGACCTGGAAAAAGAACCGTTGCCAACCATTAACTCTGATGGGGGCACCGGGGACAGAGGAAAAACTGAGGCAGGCCCAGGCCTGGGACATCCTGCTTGGGGTCCCCTGACTTTGTGCGTGCTGAGGCCCAAGGGTGTGGATGTTGAGCTGTGAGACAACTTCATCTCTAGGCCATCAGGCAACAGTCCCCAAAACCAGGGCCACCAACCAGGAACTGAAGTTTTTGCCCCATTTTTTTGCTTTTAGTGTAGTACCTGGGACACAGAAGGGCCTCAAAGCACGCTTGCTGAATAAATGGATAAACTTGAGCCAGAGAGCGAAGTAAGGCAGGGAGAAGGCAGAAGGCAAAAATGTCCCCATCCTGGCTATAGGTGCGTCTCCTCCTGTTTGCAGTGTCCCCACTAGGGGGCAGTGTGGTGCACAGGCAAACTGTATAGCTTAGGAGTTAGCAGTGTGTTCAACTAGGCTCCTGCGGGTTCTTGGGAGCCTAGGAGAAATGACAATCTCTGTGGTCCCCCACTCAGGCCCCATTGTCTCTCTTTATGTGGAGGGTAAATATGGCTATTCTTACTTCCCATTCTTCATCAACACAGATAATTAGCTCCAGAGGTGAGGCATCCCTCCCATGTGGCAAGTGGGTAAACTAAGATCCAGGGGCCTGCCTCCCCCACAACATGCCCCCCCACTCACATTTAGCTCGATGATCCAGAGGAGAGAGATGAAGAGCAGGTCAAAGGTGACGAAGAGGCAGAAGGTACGGCGGACGTCAGAGATGGCCCTGCGCTTCTCCAGAGGCGGCGGGATGAAGTGTGAGGAGAGGCTCTGGCTGTGGGACAGTGAGGTGCCCAGGGAGGCCAGGGCAGGTAAACTGCGCTCCAAGTCACAGGCCAGATCACCAGACAGCTTGCTCATCCTGGTGGGCCCCCACGTTGAAGTGGGGACAATGGGGCCTCAGCGACAGGGCTGGGGGAAGAGGGGAAGTGGCTGTCAGGGTCCCAGGAATGCCACCCCCTTTCCATAACACTCCCAGGTACCCCTGCCTTACACCAAGGCCTACAGCTCTGTGTAAGTCACTTCATGCACCAGGCTTTACTAGCTGGCAAGATTTGAGAGTGCGAGCGCACATGCGTGCGCACATACACACATACACACACACACACACACACACACACACACACGCACACGCACGCACGCACGCACGCGCGCACGCGCGCGCGCACACACACACACACACACAGTCTTTTAGCTTGTAGCTTCTGGGATCCCCAAGAGGGGCACTTACTGGCCTCTGAATCTTAGGCACACAGCCTGTCCTGCACAGACTGAGGCTAGCCTTGGGCCCTGTCAACAGCCTTCGGACAGCCTCCACCCCACCCCCAGGAGAAGAGGGCCCCAGGCTCTGTTCTTTGTTTTCAAAGCACAAAGCACATTCCCTCCCAGCGGCCAGCCAACCCCTCCACTAATCCATGGCAACTGGGAGGGACTCTAGAGCAGTGTCTTAGTGTGCCTGGAAGATGGATATCTTGGCCCCTGTTCTCTATCAGCCCATCCTAGCCCCAACCACTATCAACTCTTCATGTTCAACAGCCCCTTCTTCACAAGGCAGCTGGGGGAAGCTTCCACGGCAGGAACCTGCCATTTCCTCACCTCCTACCCTCCCTCCTCAGCTCCCCACGTCCTGGCAGAGGGGTGAGGTAGGGTGGTACTCTGCCAAGCTCTTCTAACTGTCCAGCACCCTGACCCTGACTTAGCACAACCACTGGGATCTTCAGTCAGCTCCCTCCATCCCACTGGATGGTGTCAAGGGTAGGCATAGGGCTTTGACTGACTTGGTCACTGCAGTCTCCCATGAGCCTGGCACCACGCGTGGCACACAGCAGCTGCCCTATAATTGACTATTGGATAAGCAAACAGCCCAGAAGGTCTCTTGGCCCTTGGTTCCATGAAGCACAACAAAGAGAAATGGGACAAATCCTAATCCTGCTACCGCCAAGGCTAACCCACTGCTGTTGCCCAGCATCCACATGGCCATGGCCATGTTCATGCCCAAGCAGGACAGAATGGATCTTCATACAGGTGAGACGGCCAAGGCTCCGGGGCGAGGGAACCAATCTAGCCCTGAACATCCTGTGTAATTGTGGAACTCTAGTAGACTGAGTAGGCTCAGGCAAAGTGAGCCTGAATCCTTCGATGCCATGAAGGTCCTATGCCTAGGGACCCTGCTGCACACCAATCTGCTGAGCTACAAGGGACCCCGTCCCCTGGGTGAAAGAAAGGAAGGCCAGAGACTGGCCAGCTCCAGCATGCATCAACACAGCATCTTGGGAGTTGGTGGGGATGGGGAGGTGGCTAGTAAAGGGGAGTCCTAGATACCTACCACTGATTCGGAGCGAGAGGATGGAGCACCCTCCTTTCTGATCTGTTGACATTGTCTCTGTCATACCTCTTTTCTGTCTGCCACCTTTCCGGTCCTTAATCTACTGAGTCCTAAAGGGACCCAGTTTGTCCGTCCCTCTACCTCTGAAAACCCCACAAATAGAGGCAGACAGACAATTCTCAGTGAGAAGCCAAAGCCACCTCCCAGAGCCAAGGACTCCCCTGTACATGACCCCCTAGAGTATACTGGGCAATAGCTGGGCTCAGCTCCAGAAGACGAGGGGATGTGACAGGCCAGGGGCAACGGGACTCTCCACTGGGACTCTCCACATCTACCGGCAGCTTGAGGCCAGCCAGACAACAGACTCACCACAGACATCCCTCACTGTGACAAGCCCCAGCTCCAGGGCTGGTGACATTTCCTATGTCCTCCCTCCATCTCCTCCTGTAGTCTGCATTCAGAGTGGCTTAGAATTCACTTTTTTTTTCTCTCTTTCTTTTATCTCTCTCCCAGATGCTTGCTTGCCCCTTTGTTTGAAGTCAGGGTCTCATGTAGCCCAGGCCTATGGAGCCAAGGACAGTCTTGAACTCCTGATCTTCCTGCCACCTTCTGAGAGCTAGGAACTGAACCCAGGGTTTAGTGCATGCTGGAGACAATTACAACACTCTGCCAGCTGAGCTATACCCTCAGTCCAGCTTGTATGAAAGAAATATGAGCTGTGCAGAGATGTGTGCCTATAATCCAACAGGAAAGAAGACGGGTTCAAGGCCAGCCTGAGAAACATAGTGAGATTCAGCCTCCCCCTCAACTGCTTCACAAAAACCCAAACCCAGAACAACTCTCCATAGGAATTTGGGCTGCGGATGTAGCCCAGAAATAGAACCCCTGACTAGCATGTCCAAGAACCCCAGAGTTCAACCCCCAGCAACACAAGGAAGGAAAGAGAAAGAAGAAAACAAAACAAACAAGTTTTAAATGCCCTCCCCAGCTTCCAGAGTCTAGAAGTCTGAAATTAAGGTGCCAGCAGGACCGTCTGCAGTGCTTGGCTCCCTTGCTTCTGGGGGTGCACAGCAATCTGGCATCCCTTGGCTCTCCAACTCAAACCTGTCTCTGCCACACTCTCACAAAGCACTCTCCCTGGCTCTGTTAGCTTATAAGGACACTAGTCACACAGAACCAGTGTTTTTAGAGTAAGAGCCTACTTGCTCCTGGGCAATTGCATCTCATCTTTGATGGCTCTGTTTCTAGATAAGGCCACACCCTGAAGCACAGGAGTGTTAAGCCTCCAACACGTCCCTTTTCAAGGACACAACACAATCTGTAACCATACCCTGTTTTTAAAATTAGTTTTGTAATGTGTATGGGTGTTCTGCCAGCACGTATGGCTGTGTATCACATGCATGTCTAGGGCCTATGGAGGCCAGAAGAGGATGTCAGATCCCTTGGAGTTGAGGTTGTGAGCTGCCATGTGGGTTCTGGGAATTGAACCCAGGTCCTCCTCTTTCTTTCTTTCTTTCTTTCTTTTTTTTTTTTTTTTTTTTTTTTGAGACAGTGTCTCACGCGTAGTTTTGGCTGACCTGGAGTTTACTATGTTGACCTGGCTAGCCTTGAACTCACAGACTCTCCTGCCTCTCCTTCCAAGTGCTGGTAGAAAGATGTGCTCCACTATCTGGAGCACAGGAGCGCAGGTCCTCTAGAAGAGGAGACAATGCTTTTAGCCACTGAAACATCTCTCACCTTATTATTTTGGGTGTGCACATCTGCATGTTCATGGGGGACACATGTGTCATAGCATGCCTGCCAAGGTCAGAGAATAACTAACGGGAGTTGGTCCTTTCCTCTTACCATATTGGGGGGGGGGGGGGGGGGGGGGGGGAATAGAACTCAGGTCCTCAGGCTTGGCAGCAAGCTCTTTTAACAACTGAGCCAGCTCATCAGCCTTCTCTTGTTTTTAGAGACAGGGGTTTATGTATCTAAGGACTTGCCTTGAACTCTGTCAGTAGCTGCCGGCTAGATCAGTTGTGCGTACGTACCACCATGCATGCATGCAGTGATGGGTGCTGAATATGCTCGAGGCAAGCGCCCTGCATGGAAGCTACAGACCAGGACACCCAGCTTTATGAAGCAGCTCATTTGTTTACAGAAGTGACTGGTACTTTTTGTTTGTTTTACTTTGTTTTTATTTTTCCAGACAAAGTTTCTCTGTATAGTCCTGATTGTTCTGGGACTTGATCTGTACACCAGGCTGGTCTTGAACTCAGAGATCTGCCTGCCTCTACCTCCCAAGTATTGCCCAGTGGTATTTTTTTTTTAAAGACTAGATTTCACTACATAGCCCAGGCTGACCTCAAACTCAAAACCCACTCCTGCCTCCTGAGAGCTGGGATTAACAGTCAAGTCACCACAGGAGCCTTGGCACTCTATTTATATACCTCCCTCCCCACTCTGTACTGGGGACTGACACGGGGCTGTGCATGTGCGTGGCAAGTGCTGTGTTGCTGAACTGCATCCCCAGCCCTAGCTGCAGTTGACAGATGATTTACATCTTACTGGGTCCATGTCCTACAAACAAACGTTTATATTTGTAATGACCAGAGACATGGCACTGAATGGCGTGTATGTGTACGCGTTCAGGTTGTTGGGAGTGTACCATCCAGACAGATTCCCTAGAAGCAGGACTGCTGGGTCATCCCTCAGGCGTGGTTGCCAGATTCCCTCAGCAATTGGCATTCCCAGCAGTGACGAATGAGAATGCCTGTTTGCCCACAGCCCACAGGAAATCCTGTCATCCATGTCTGTCTGGGCCTTCATCTCTAGGTCTCTCCCATTCCAGAGCAGCTCTCAGCACCTCTAACCATCTCTGTGCCTCTCCCTTTCTTTTCCAATCTCACTTCTAAGCGCTGTGGCTTCTCCACTCCTGGTCCGTTCCTTTCCTCTGTCTGTCTATCTTTGTCCCTGGCTTGCCCATCTCTCCCTGGGCACAGGACTTGGGTGGCAGCAGCCTGGGTGTGAGACATGCTTGGAGCAGCAACCACCCTGACGCTCACACCCTGACATCCTTGTGTTGGCGAGAGACTCAGACGGGGCTGAGAGCAGAGGTGCTGGGGGGGGGGGGGGGGGGGGGGGGGGGAAAAGCCCCCACGCGGGGGCCATGCACTGGGGGGGCTGCAAGACGGGCCGCGCCTCCCCCACAACCAACGACTCAGGGGGGG
>JADRCD010121062.1:0-12922 GCA_019843815.1 Montemys delectorum
TTCAATGCAATCCCTATCAAAATTCCAACTCAATTCTTCACAGACTTTTAAAGAGCAATTTGCAAATTTATCTGGAACAACAAAAAACCCAGGATAGCCAAAACTATTCTCACCAATATAAGAATCTCTGGTGTAATCACAATCCCGGACCTTAAGCTGTACTACAGAGCAATTGTGATAAAAACTACATGGTATTGATACAGTGACAGTCAGGTAGATCAATGGAACAGAATTGAAGACCCAGAAAGGAACCCATATACCTATGGTCACTTGATCTTTGACAAAGGAGCTAAAACCATACAGTGGAAAAAAAAAGACAGCATTTCAACAGATGGTGCTGGCTCAACTGGCAGTTAACATGTAGAAAAATGCAAATTGATCCATTCCTATCTCCGTGTACAAAGCTCAAGTCCAAGTGGATCAGGGACCTCCACATCAAACCAGATACATTGAAACTAATAGAAAAGAAAGTGGGGAATATCCTCGAGCAAATAGGCACAGGGGAAAATTTCCTGATAGAGGGCTAATATCCAATGTATACAAAAAACTCAAGAAGTTAGACTCCAGAGAACCAAATAACCCTATTAAAAATGGGGTACAGAGCTAAACAAAGAATTTTCAACTGCTGAACACTGAATAGCTGAGAAGCACCTAAAGAAATGTTCAACATCCTTAGTCATCTGGGAAATGCAAATCAAAACAACTCTGAGATTCCACCTCACACCAGTCAGATTGGCTAGGATAAAAGACTCAGGTAACAGCAGATGCTGGAGAGATTGTGGAGAAAGAGGAACACTACTTCATTGCTGGTGGGATTGCAAGCTGGTACAACCACTCTGGAAATCAGTGTGGAGGTTCTTCCAGAAATTCTACCAGAGGATCCTGCTATACCACTCCTGGGCATATACCCAAAAGATGCTTTAACATGTAATAAGGACACATGCTCCACTATGTTCATAGCAGCCTTATTTATAATAGCCAGAAACTGGAAACAACCCAGATGTCCCTCAACAGAAGAATGGATACAGAAAGTGTGGTACATCTACACAATGGAGTACTACTTAGCTATTAAAAACAACGAATTTATGAAATTCTTAGGGAAATGGATGGACCTGGAGAATATCATCCTGAGTAAAGTAACCCAATCACAAAAGAACACACATGGTATGCATTCTCTGATAAGTGGTTATTAGCCCAGAAGTTCAGAATATAGGAAGAACAACCCACAAACCACAAGAAACTCATGAAGAAGGAAGACCAAAATGTGGGCATTTCATTCCTCCTTAAAAGGGGGAACAAAATACCCACAGGAGTTGCAGAGCTTAACTATGGAGCAGAGAGTGAAGGAAGGACAAGCCAGCCTAATATAGCTATCTCCTGAGAGGCTCTGACAGTACCTGACTAAGACAGATATAGAGGCTCACAGCCATCCATTGAACTGAGTACAGGGTCCCCAATGAAGGAGTTAGAGAAAGGACCAAAGGAGCTGAATGGTTTGCAGTCCCTTAGAACGAAGAACAATATGAACTAACTACTACCCCTCAGAGCTTCCAGGGACTCAACCACCAACCAAGGACTATACATGGTGGGACTGATTGTTTTGGAAGCATATGTATAGTAGAGGATTGCAAAGTTGATCATCAATGGGAGGAGAGGCCCTTGGCCCTGTGAAGGTTCTGTGTCCCAGTGTAGGGGAATGCCAGAGCCAATAAGTGGGAGAATGTTGGCTAGGAAGCATGGGGAGGGGGGAGGCAACAGGGGTTTGTTCTTGTTGTTTTTGTTTGTTTGTTTGTTTGTTTGTTTTTTGGAGTGGAAACTGGGAAAGGAGAAATCCTATGACATGTAAATAAAGAAAATATGAAATAAAAAAAGAAAGTATGAAATTTGGTTTGAAAACAGTAAATATGTCAGTTAACATAATCAACTTGCCCCTCCTTATAAGTATTCCACCATTGCAACCATCCCCAAAGTATAAAAATCTAAAGTAATCCAATTATATAAAATTCAATATAATGTTTTAGTTTACATTTCACAAAACAAATATTAAATATAATACAATTCATTCTCTTATAATTTTGCTATATAGTCTTAGATCATATGAAAACTGGGGGTTATAAGATATAACTTTTAAATGAAATGGAGGATAAATACTTTGTATGTTCTTAGGCATTGAGATGAGTCTGGAATACCCTCTCTACTTCTATTTATTGAGAGATGATCTCTGGCCACCATTAAAAACCCCTAGGGGTATTTGTTCTTGGTTACTGCATTCTCACAGATGATGGCTGCTATGTCCTGGTCTAGACACTTACATTCTCAGTTTCTCTGTGGCTTTTCAACTAAGATACCTAGGAAAATCTGGATCCCTTATGATCCATAGGAAGCTTAGGAAACATGCATTTGAAAATAATTTTCATTCTGAAATTCATATGCAAAAAATATCTCATAGAAGATGTAGTGTTTCTGTCCCCTATAAATGACATTTTATTTCCCCAGAAGAAGTGATGAGATGAGATCCATACTCAAGCTTTACAAGTACATGGCTGGGGCTTAGATCAGAATGTTTCTATCTAATTATCTCTAAACCTGAACCTGAAAGCTTCCACATTCCATAAAATCTAATATTCTGGAAGCCAGACCCTGAATGTTCCAGCTTCAGGACTCTATGTGCTAAGATAGGCCTAGAATGTTTTAGCTTCTGATGTTTACTGTTGAATAAACTCAACCTTTCTAGTTCCTTTTGAACCCTGGCTGGCTGGCTGGTTCAACTCAGCTGTTCTAGCTCAAAACTCTTCTCCAAGCTGACTTATTCAAATTGACTTCTCTCAGCTTCTGACTGAATTATTCTATTTGGAAAGACTGCTCTGAACTCCTCCAACTGAATTGCATTTACTTCAGTGATGGCACAAACTGAACGAAACTGAATGGAATTGCAAAAACTCAGTAGAACTCAGATGCACTCAACTGACTGCACTGAATTCAACTCTACCTCTCTCCCTGCACTGCTTTTAAGTAGCCTTTCATGAAGCTATATCCATGAGAGTTGAGCATGTCCTATCTTTGACTCCTTCTGTCAAATCTTTCTCTGCTTTGTCACTTTGCATGCCCCTCAATTAGACATAAATTTCAAACATGGCTGCTTCATTCAACAAATTAGCCTTACTTTCATTCTTTGAAATTAAAGGTATATGCAAATGGCATGTCTATATTCCAGCCAGATCATATAATAATCCAGGGTTTGTCTACATTCCAGTAGGATCGAACTAACCCAAAAGGTCTTTGGATCTCATCCTTCGCCAGAGCACCTATGTAACTGGATTAAATTTTCTTTTTTTTAATTGCATATTTTATTTGTTTACTATTCAAATGTTATCCCCTTTCCCAGTTTCCCCTCCAAAAAAAAAACCAAAAAAACAAACAAACAAACAAACAAACAAAACCCTATCCTATTCCCTCCTCCGCTTCTATGAGGGTGCTCCCCCTTCTACCCACCCACTCACACTGCACCAACATAGTATTCCCCTACTCTGGGGCATCAAGATTTCCCAGGACCAAAGGCCTCTCCTTCCATTGATGCCCAAAGAGGCCATCCTCTGCTACTGGGCCGCTCCAATGCATACTCTTTGGTTGGTGGTTTAGTGCCTGGGAGCTCTGGCTGGGGTGGGGCGGGGTCTGGTTAGTTGAAACTGCTGTTCTTCCTATGGGGTTGCAAACACCCTTAGCTCCTTCACATCTTTCTCCAACTCCTCAATTGGGGCCCTTGTACTCAGTCCAATGTGAGCATCCCCCTCAGTATTTGTCAGGCTCTGGCAAAGGGTCTCAGGAGACAGGAATATCAGACTCTTGACAGCAAGCAATTCTTGGCATCCACAATAGTGCCTGGGTTTTGGTGTCTGTATGTAGGAGGAATCCCCAGGTGGGACACTCTCTGGCCTTTCCTTCAGTCTCTGCTCCACACTTTGTCCCTGTATTTCCTTTAGACAGGAGCAATTCTGTGTTAAGAATTTTTGGAGATGAGTGGGTGGCACCATCCCCCAACTGGGGGCATTGCCTAAATTCTGGATATGGTCTCTACAAGTTCTCCCTCCCCTTTGTTGGGCATTTCAGCTAATTTCATCCCATTGGGTACTGAAAGCATATTGTTTTCTTGGTATCTTGGACTTGCTGGTAGCTACCCCAGTTCCTCCATGACCCATTGCTACACAACTCTGTTCAATTTCCTGACCTTCTGTATATCATACCCATCTACTCCCCTACCTGATTCTACCCCTCCTTTTCCCCTTCCCCTTCCTCTTTTCATCCCAAGTCCCTCCCACCCTCTACCTCCTGTGAAGATTTTGTTCTCCTCTCTAAGAAGGACCAAAGCATCCACACTTTGATCTTCCTTCTTCTTGAGCTTCATATGGTTTGTGAATTGTATCTTGGGTGTTCCAAGCTTTGGGGCTAATATCCATTTATCAGTGAGTGCATACCATGTGTTTTCTTTTGTGACTGGGTTACCTTACTCAGGATGATATGTTCTAGTTCCATCCATTTGCCTAAGAATTTCATGAAGTCATTGTTTTAATAGCTGAGTAAATGTGTAAATGTACCATAGTTTCTGTATCCATGCCTCTTTTGAAGAACATCTAGGTTGTTTCAAGCTTCTGGTTGTTATAAATATGGCTGCTATGAACATAGTGGAGCATGTGTCCTTATTACATGTTGGAGCATCTTCCCAGGAGTGGCATAGATGGGACCTCAGGAAGTACTGTGTCTAATTTTCTGTGGAACCACCAGACTGATTTCCAGAGTGGTTGTACCAGCTTGTAATCCTACCAACAATGGAGGAGTGTTTCTCTTTCTCCACATCCTCGACAGCATCTGCTGTAACCTGAGTTTTTGAACTTAGCCATTCTGACTGGTATGAGGTGGAATCTCAATGTTGTTTTGATTTGCACTTCCCTGATGACTAAGGATGTTGAATATTTCTTTAGGTGATTCTTGGCCATTCGATATTCCTCAGTTGAGAATTTGTTCAGCTCTCTACCCCATTTTTAATAGGGTTATTGTATTCTCTGGAGGCTAACTTCTTGATTTCTTTGTATATTGATAATAATCCTCTATCAGATGTAGGACTAGTAAAGATCTTTTCTCAATCTTTTGGTTGCCATTTTGTCCTATTGATAGTGTCCTTTGCCTTACAGATGCTTTGCAGCTTTATAAAGTTCCACTTGTTGAGTTTCGATCTTAGAGCATAAGCCATTGGTGTTCTGTTCAGGAAATTTCCCCTGTGCTCATGTGTTTGAGGCTCTTCTCCACTTTTTCTTCTATGAGTTTCAGTGTATCTGGTTTTATGTGGAGGATCTTGATCCTCTTGGACTTGAGCTTTGTGCAAGGAGATAATAATGGATCAATTTACATTCCTCTACATGCTGACCACCAGTTGAAACAGCAGCATTTCTTGAAAATGCTTTTTTTTCCACTGGATGGTTTTACATTTTTGTCAAAGATCAATTGACCATAGGTTAATTTCTGGTCTTCAATTCTATCCCATTTTTCTACCTGCCTGTCTCTGTACCAATACCCATCTGGTCCTGGGCTTTTTTTGGGGGGGGGGACTATTAATGACTGCTTCTGTTTCCTTAGAGATAATGGAACTGTTTAGATGGCTTATCTCCTCCTGATTTAACTTTGGTACCTGGTTTCTGTTTAGAAAATTGTCCATTTTATTCAAATTTTCCAGTTTTTTTTTTTGAATACAGGCTTTTGTAGTAGGATCTAATGATTTTTCTTGAATTTCCTCAGTTTTTGTTGTTATGTCTCCCATTTAATTTCTGATTTTGGTAGTTTGGATACTGTCTCTGTGACCTCTGATTAGTCTGGCTCAGGGTTTATCTATCTACTTGATTTGCTCAAAGATTCAGCTCCTGGTTTTGTTGATTCTTTATATAGTTGTTTTTGTTTCTACTTGGTTGATTTTAGCCCTTAATTTGATTATTTCCCGCCATCTAATCCTCTGGTGTGTATTTGCTTCTAGTCTGCCCTCCTACAGTTACACATCCTATTCCTCCTTCCCCCAGTTTCCAGTTTCACCTGCCCCCCACCAGGCCTCTCCACTCTCTGGGCCCTCAAGTCTCTTGATGGTTAGGCACTTCCCCTGTGTTTAAATAAGGGAAAAGCTAAAGAATGTGGAGGAGGATGACCCCATAGGAATATCAGCAGTCTCAACTAACCTCATACTCCTGAGAGCTCTCAGACACTAAGCCACTGACCAGGCAGCATATACTAGCTGGAATGAGACCCCCAAGACATATGCAGCACAGGACTGCCTGGTCTGGCCTCAACGAGACAATACTCTTTTATATGAATCTGAATTAAGAAAACATTACAAATAATATTGGCATTGGTGATATACTGACTGGTTAAAACCATTATATTCCAACAAGACAACTAAGTAGGCATTTTCCACGTACTATCACAGAGTTTAAGATGATCATATGAACAGTAAAAGGAGGATCTAAACCTTGAAAACTTAGTTTATAGATTGTCTAGCCTTCTGCTATCTAACAATGCTTTTCTCTCTCAGATCTATATAATCATTTGGATAGAGTTGACAGGTAATAATGACAAAAACTAAGGACCTGATGGTTTTCACCTACAATTGGTCTGTCCCTTCTCAGACTACCCTTTTGAGTAGCTCTAAAGCTTGAATAGTTGCTTAGATTGCAATAGCTATTTATATAAAGGACATTGAACCTTTGCTATTTATTATACTCAAAATATCCTTAAGTCACACCGTATGATGTGATTAGTATTTCTTATTTTCAGGATTTATATTTTTAACAGCTGTGACTTTTAAGAATGTGAGTATTTTAGAGTGAAGACATGGTCAACTCACACATTAATGTTTTATCCTGTGCAAAATATCTAAATCAATAAACATTTAGAAAGAAAACATCAATATTTTGAAATTCCAGAGAACAGAAAATACCATTGTACTTCAAATATATGCTGAAGATTATAGAAGCGACTATAACTGCAATATTTTTAAAGCATCCTGATATAGTTGGGTTGACCACAGTGTATAGTAGCTTAATCCATTGTCATTTACTATACATTATAGACTACAGCCCACTTTTAATCTGTGCAATATATAGTAATTGAGATGTATATATAATCATATACTTAAGGCCACAATGAAATGACCAAAGAGACAGATAAAAGATGATTTGTAGTGTGGTGATAGTTTTCATGTCATTAGTGCTGAAACACATTGAGGTGATTTGTGGTGTGGTAATATTTTCAGTAGAGAAGTAAGACATTAGAAGGCCCCTGCTGGGCTTTTGATATACCTAGCCATGGGTTTTTGACCAGGTTTACTATGCCAATCATGGATTGATTCTGTGGTGCAAGGTTCATATTCTACCAGAAAATGGTTGATTCTTGAACAAAAGTCATGCCACTTTTGCACTAATAGGTACATCTTGCCAGGCATGTCAATATTATAGCTTGCACTACCCATAGCTAGGTAAGGCCATTGATGAATTTTCCTCCCAAACAGCCTGCTGAAGACATTCTTACATTAAGAAAGCAAGACAACAATGAATAAACTTCTCACTCAGTCCCACCTTGATTTCTCTAGGCACAATAACCAAGCTGAGTGATGGCTTCAGCAACAGCCTGCATGATCCAACTCTGAAAGATATTTATTTCATGGCTTCTGGGTACAATTTGCTTGAAGAAAGCTTCAAACAGAATAAATAAACAGACAGGCACATTTAGCAAATCCTAGTATCTTATGTCTCCTGTCTGTCTATGTAGATTGATAAGTCTGAATGGGTTTCACTCTGTTTCTTCCACAATGTACATAAGTAGAAAGCAAACATACTGACCAGCAAGACAGTTCTCTCAAATATTCATTCCAAATTCTGATCTTCTTAAATATATTCTAATTACATATTCAAAACTTATAAGTTTAAGGGATATAAAGTTACTGTTCTGCCTAGGGTATTTATAATCTAACCCAATTTATTTGCATCCCCTTCTATTCCTTTCTGAGCAGTCTCATGTTCTCATGCATCCTGGATGTTGAATAAGTTATTTTAGGTGAATGCATGCATAGATTTATCATTTTACAGGTTTATATCTGATTTCCATTTTTTTTTAAAATCTACCATTTTGGAATTGATGCTGACAAAATAACTATCAAACTGAGGATGTGCCATTCTAAAAAGTTTTTTTGTTTGTTTGTTTGTTTGTTTGGAAGATATACAAAATTGTTGTGCTTCAAATCAAAAAGTATCACCAACTGACTGAGTGTACTTTCACACCTTAGTTTATGTATTTTCTAATCAAAAGTGTATGTAAGAATATTCTATCCTATTTTTACAATAGTATAAGTAGATACAACTCAAAGAAAAAGGATATGTTTTGTTCTGCTTTGTAAGTTAAATTCATGAAGTACGAATGACCATTTAGGTTCAAAATGAAAATTCTTAACGTTGCTGTCTTTCAGGTCTATGTTGTAGAACAGTGTAAACTGGTGCTGTTTTAATTAACCATTCATTTTTATTCTACGTTTAAATGACTTCTCATGTCTCCTGGCCTTAAAGTAATTTCAAACTGTTTCTAAAAGATGTTTTATTATTCATTCTTCTATATACCATGCCAATCCATGTGAAAATCTTAGATTTTCACTGTTGTTTTTATCTTGGAGAAAAAACTTTTCAATAGTTTAAAGGTGGTTGAAATAGTTTATTTACAATATAGACATAATGATGTAAATAAATCTTTCTTCATTTTTATACAAAAACTAATTACAAAGACCAAGATATGCATATTGTAAGGTTTTTATTAAATATTTTATATGGTGTGGTATTTTAAAATAACTTTCTCTGAATATGTATTCAAAATCTTGAACCATGTGTTTAACAGTGAGAATCTGTTTTTACTTTGGACTTTGGAGAATGTGTGGAAGATTTTAGAATGTTTCTTCATAGGTTGTTCTCAAACTCAAGAACTCATCCTGCTGTTGACTTCTGAGTTGCTGAGGGAATAGCTATTAGCTATCAGTTGAGTGAAAGAGATTCTCTTAAGAAAATGCTTGGGACCCTTTATAAATCTGGAAGTACTACTGAATTTCAATTCAAGAAATATAGCTAAGAGGTTATTGGTACCTCTGTGTTGAAGAAACATCTTAATGTTATCTAGGACAGAAGCAGAGTTGGCTGCTGATAATTTCTTCATTAAGTCGTCTCTTATTTACTATTTATTCCCATATTACCCCAACCCTTCCTGAGCTTTTGTTATTATTCAGTTTTGCTGTTGTGGTGCCCACAAAGATCTCTGAATCAATAGACATTTATTGATGTACTTGGATTGCCATGCCTCAATTGAACACTCCTATCTATGAATCAATTTTCTACACACCTACCTATGAATCAAAGTTCTTCACTATGCCATAGGCAACTGTTTCTTTTCCTGGTATCCTTAGGTACTATAAGTTGATTGCTATTTTTGGTTCATCAAAACATGCTGCAGGGTTTGTTTGTTTTTATTGAAACTTAACCTGGTTTTGTCGATATTGTCATCTATGTGGGTGAGCTGTTGTCCACTAAAATTAAAAACCTGTACATTTTTAGAGAAATACTATATTTAGTTTCTTGGATGTCTGTGAGATGGAAGGAGTGGTTGATTGATCTTTCTTCAGGCATCTACAGAACTGGAGTTGGTACAACACTAGGTAGATACAGTTGGGCAACTTAATTTCAAAGTGTGCCTATTCTTTCAGCAGGATAGCTCTCTTTCATGTATCTCACATTCTCTTTTGGAGTATCAGCTAAGTGCAACCTATTATTCTCATGAAGATGACAAAAGACAAAGAAAATAAGCAAAACCAATTAAATATTTGTAAAGTATATTTAGAGATTGCTTCCTGACATTTCTTTATATATTGCTTTGATCAAAGAAAGCTTCATACTTGAAACAAAATTTAAAATGTATAGAATTGTACTCTTCCTTTCTATAAAACAAATTTATTCTCATGTAGCAAGTGATCAGAATGAAAGGATGCAGACTTTGAATAAATAACTCAGTCTTTCACACTGACCTGACCAACTCCGGCCTTTGTTAGTTCCTCAAGCGCATAATATATTGCTGGAAGAATATAAAATATTATGATCGTTGAAAACAATTCACAATCTTCTCTCACTGCAGGCATCAGGCAACTTTGTTGTTTTCTTCCTGAAGTCTGCAGTTTTGATTGTTATTTTATTTGCTGTTTGAACATTTAGGATTCAAGGTCTATCAATACACTGTACATGTTTGTCATATTGTCATGTATCCTCAGCTAGTTTACACACAGATTGTACAAACAGTAAAGGATATTAATTACTAAAAATTTTAAAAGTGCTATCAGAATCTTTTCACTTAAAATGGTAGACAATACAAATATTTGAACTTTTCTCTTTATGTCTGAGGTATACATTTGCTGTGATGTAAAATGTGGAGAAAATAATTTGAATAAATAAATTACCATTCTGCTATTTTGTATATTTTTTCTTTTTAAAAAAAGATTGTTTATTTATTTGATGTATATGAGAACAATGTAGCTATCTTCAGACACACCAGAAGAGGGCATCATATTACATTACAGATGGTTGTGAGCCACCATGTGGTTGCTGGGAATTGAACTCAGGACCTCTGGAAGAGCAATCCTTGCTCTTAATCTCTGAGCCATTGCTTCAGGTTAAACTTCTGTCATTTTAATACAAAGAGGCTACTCTTGTTAGAATTGTTGTTTTTGTTGGGATAAAGCATCAAAACAGAAAATCTACCAGTGAAGCCACAATTGCAATGGTTTAGATAAGATGACTATATGAAGAACCCAAGAGGATGGACATGAGCCAAGCTTCTTATTAGCATGATAATACAAAACACGCACTCTGTCTTTCATATCTTCTCTGTTCAACCTTTTCAAACACGATCCCATTCTTTCTCATTCTATTCCCATGAAAGAGATATTAGTATATATTCTTTCTTAGTGAATAAGTATGCAAGTATTAGAGAGATTGAAACCTGCTAAAATGCTAAATAGTGGTTTGTATGTGATAGGCTTTTAGTTTTACACCACAAAAGAGTATAGAACTTAAATGTTTTAATTAATTCACTGACTAAAAATGAGGGGAAAATGACTTTAATCATTTTAGCCCAAGAACTTAGTGTGCTAAAAATATTAAAGTAAATCTTCTGCATATTTGCTAGCAGGATGAAATGTCTGAGTAAAATAGAAAATATATTATTTGCAAACACATATTTACAGATTACATGTAACACATTCATTTGACTTCATGCCAGGCTCTTTACTGTAACAATTTCAGCATGATGTCATGTCTCATGCAGCTTCTATACTGTGGGGGTGGAGGACCCTGACAGATCAAACCTCTGGGGAAGGCAGGAGAAAATGAAAGGATCTAAGTGCATGCCTTGAAATTCAGAGAAATAGCATGGTTATATAGAACATGTACTCTGTGTTGCATATCTACTCTGCTCAATCATCTTCAAACAGGTGCATGCTCCTTACTGAATACTCTGGCCTTGCTGATGTTGGAGGACCACAGATGGAGAAGACACATAAAAGCACCAGGGTCAGGAAGTAAGAAAACATAGAAATTATATTGAAGTTCTTCAGATATATACAGACAAGACAATATGAAATACCCAAGGCAACAACTTTTCAACAGAGTGGTAGAAATGTCACCTGTTGAGTACATGCCACTTGCTTTGAACCTTCTGCAGTTGTGGATTATTGTAGGTTGTGACAAAGTTCACTCTATTCATTATGTCTCAAACATATGAAGCATCTTGTAGTCTTTTCATATTTACATATTTTTTCTCTCTTGCAAATACTATTAGTTCACCCCTTCATGAGACCCAGCTTGAGTCAGTTAATAGTTTTGCAAAAGTCCATTTTCCAAGACTCCAATGGCAGCCTGCGTTAGAGTAAGCATTTGGTGCTGTTTAAGGATCTAGACACTGTAGCAAGATGCTTGGATTTATAAAAGACCTAGAGTATAATTTGTTTACTTCTAGAAGTTAAGCTTTTAAAGTTAAATGTTTCTATTGTAAGTTAGAACTGATCACAGGATTTCTTTCATCAGTGCATGCAGATCATTAATGTTAGCATGTATTATTTATTGCCCATTCGTTGTACTCAGCAATGCTACTTACATAGTTATATTTTATCAATCTATATCAATCTGTCTGTACATGTGTATAGATACTAATAAGCACATATGCATTCTCTTCTTTTTAAAAAATACTGAATCTTATTTCAGATCATTTATCCCAACACTGCTGGACAGGAACTTTTAATTTTCTATACTTATACTCTCTGATGTAGATCATGTAACCATGACTTCCTATTAATATAATCTACAAATTATGTCCCAAATTATCACTCATGTCATTAGTTTGATAGGTTCATCATCAGTTCCTGTGGGGAAAGAGTATTATAATAGAGAGAAACCTCAGCCTAGAGTTTGTATATGTTAACTTCAGGGTTTGGGACATTTGAACTTGAAGAATATTAGGAGCTGTCATGTGTGACTTGGGATATTTAGCTGAATCACTATCTCTATACAGCAGATTTCAGTACCTTTCCTTTCCTAGTGGAGAGAATCCACTATGTTCCCTCCAGACATTATCAAAGGTCTCTTGAAGAGCACAGGTGCGACCAGTTAAGCACTACTGATCTAACTACTAATCCACTGACATTTGAGCTGTAGTGATTATATTTTTATCAGCACTTGATCTCAGGCAAGTCACCTTAGTACTCTACAGGCTCAAATTCCTCATTTGTGAAATATAGATAATTTCACCCACTACGTATAAATGCTATGAAGACTAAATGAGATACTGTACTGTGGTATATACCGTATAC
>JADRCD010121063.1:0-22480 GCA_019843815.1 Montemys delectorum
GATGACAATCAACAAATTTCTAATTCCTCATATTTTTGGATTTCAATTGATTAGGATATGTTGAATTAATTTTCACATTAATATATTATGAAAAATTAATTGGCACTTCCTGTTGTTTGTGTTGTAAGAGATGAAATTAGATTTGTGTAGTTTTGTTGAAAGATTACCTTCTTGCTTCTTCTGGGGTGTAGTTTTGCTCTTTATGTTGATGTTTTCCATCTATTATCCTTTGTAGGGCTGGATTTGTGGAAAGATATTCTGTAAATTTTGTTTTGTCGTGGAATATCTTGTTTTCTCCATCTATGGTAATTGAGAGTTTTGCTAGATAGATATAGTAGCCTGGGCTGGCATTTATGTTCTTGTAGGGTCTGTATGACATCTGCCCAGGATCTTCTAGCTTTCATAGTCTCTGGTGAGAAGCCTGGTGTAATTCTGATAGGCCTGCTTTTATATGTTACTTGACCTTTTTCCCTTACTGCTTTTAAAATTCTTTCTTTGTTTAGTGCATTTGGTGTTTTGATTATTATGTGTCAGGAGGAATTTCTTTTCTGGTCCAGTCTATTTGGGGTTCTGTAGGCTTCATGTATGTTCATGGGCACCTCTTTCTTTCGGTTAGGGAATTTTTCTTCTATAATTTTGTTGAAGATATTTGCTGGCCCATTACATTGGGAATCTTCACTCTCTTTTATACCTATTATCCTTAGGTTTGGTCTTCTCATTGAGTCCTGGATTTCCTAGATGTTTTGGGTTAGGAGCTTTTTGCTTTTGCATTTTCTTTGACTGTTGTGTCAATGTTTTCTATGGTGTCTTCTGTCCCTGAGATTCTCTCTCCTAGCTCTTGTATTCTGTTGGTCATGTTTGCATCTATGATTCCTGATTTCTTTCCTAGGTTTTGTATGGCTAGGGTTGTCTTTCTTTCTGTTTTCTTTATCGTTTCTATTTCCATTTTTAGATTCTGGATGGTTTTGCTCATTTCCTTCACCTGTTTGATTGTGTTTTCCTGAAGATCTTTAAGGGATTTTTGTGTTTCCTCTTGAAGGGCTTCTAGCTGTTTAGCTGTATTCTCTTGTATTTCTTTGAGAGTGCTATTTATGTCTTTCTTAAAGTACTGTATCATCACCATGAGAAGTGATTTTATATCTGAATCTTGCTTTTCCTATGTAATGGTGTGTCCAGGACTTGCTATGGTGGGAGAATTAGATTCTGATGATGTCAAGTGACCTTGGTTTGTATTGTTTATTTTCTTACGCTTGCCCCCTGCCATCTGGATATCTCTAGTGCTACCTGCCCTTCCTAAATCTAACTAGAGCCTGTCCTTCCTGTGATCCTGGTTGTGTCAGAACTCCTCAGAGTCAAGCTGTGTCTGGGATCCTGTGATTCTGTGATCCTGTGATTCTGGGCTTCTTAGGTCACCTCGGAGTGAAGCTTCCTCTGGGTGTTGTGGGACTGGCTGCAGAGCTTGCACCCAAGGTCTACTCTGGACACCAGCCCAGACAGACTGGAAGGAACCCAGATCACTAGGCTGGCAGAGTTCCTGTGTGCCTGGTCCCGCAGGTCCCAGTTACTCCCAGTCTTGGGACAGATGGTGGTTCCTCCTCACCTCTGATCCTCAGTATGTCAGTATGCCTGGGAGTGGAGCTTCCTCTGGGTGTAGTGGGTCTGCCTGCAGAGCTTGAGCCCAAGGTCTGCTCTGGACACCAGCCCAGACAGACCAGTAGGAGCCTGAGTCACTGGGCTGGCAGAGTTCCTGTGTGCCTGATCCCTCTGGTCCCAGTTACTCCCCTATAAGTGATTTTCAAGCCTGCTTGGTTTATAGGGATCCAAACACAATGCCTTCACAAGTTTAAGGCAGATAGGGTCCTAGTGTTAAGAGGAGAAAGTGGGCACAAGCTCCCGACTTTAGCCAAGGAGCTATTTCCAACTGACAACCACTAGCAAAGGAAGAACTGGTTTTCTCCAGTGGAGCTTCACTGGGTATAAACACCATACTTAAGGGTAGGCCCCATGCCCAGATGTAGATGGCTACATCCCCCGTCCCAAACCTAGGGAAAAAGAATCTCAAAATTCAAAGCCTATTCCTCTTTACTGGAAAGCCAGTGAGGGAAGATCCGAAGTTGAACACATTTGCCCCCTACATCCAGACCCACCTACAGTAATCAGCGAATGAACTCCCTGGAAATGTTCACGTGACATCCTATAGGCTCCTGGAGGGATTTCCCAGCAGTAGACTGCCAAAGAAAAAAGCTCAGTGAGATATGCCTTGAGAACAGCAAGAACTTGAGGATGCCAGTAGCTTGTTGGAGTGTTTGGAGAAGGGGGGCGGGGGGGGGGGTCAGGGAGGGGATCAACACAGCAGTGGGGTGATAGCTCCCCAGATGGGGCCCTGACCTGCTCAAGGTAGAAACTGTAGGAAATCAGATTCCCCAGGTCACTTACGGTCTCCGTGGCCAGAGAACAGCAGATGGACTTTACATAAAGCACTTCCTAATAGTCCTTCAGAAGCGTGTTTTCTAAGCAATTTTGCATACTTGAAAGCAATCTGGGTACATCTAGTCCTTCTCCCTCTAGTTTGTGGTACCTGTAATTAGTATTAATTAAGGCAGAGGCCTGTGTATATGAAAGGAGTACAGAAATCTACAGGGTTCATTTTCATATTTGTCAACTTTTATTTGAAAACAGCAGGCAGAATTCTGATGTGAGCAACGTTTAGCCTCAAACTATCACACAGATTGTTTTGGTATCTATGTAATTACAAAAGACTGCTTTGGTCAACGCTCCTGAACCCTTTTTATTGCTAATTTTGGCAATAAACCTGTTAATTAGTTAATTGTAAAACATTAGTGAATCAAGCAAAAAGAATCCATCTGTTTATAAAATTTCAAAGATCTCTTCTGGGCATAACATTTAAAAACAAGAACTGGCTTTCACTGTATCGCCTACTAACTGCACACCATTTCCTGTGAGTATTTGTACAGTCTCCTCAAAGGGCTAAGTGTGGTATTTTAATGCAGTCTTTTGCTGTACTTCTAGACAAGTTTATGAGTACGTGTCATTGCATACAATTTGTTTGGGAAATTCCTAGAAACTGGAAAGTTGATGAGGGATATACAAGTTGTTCATCTGTAACGCAGGCTAAACTGAGAAATAATTAACCAGGCAGAGACAAACAAACAAGAAACAAAATAATAAAAGAAAATGGCAGAATAGCACTCCAGATAATAAATTACAATCCTTTCTTAAATTTTTTTAATTAATATTATTTTACTCATTCACTTTATATCCTGCTCACTGTCCCACTACCAGTCACTCCCTTCCACAATTCCTTTCCTCATGTACCATCTCCTCCCCTGAGTGTGTGTGTGTGTAGGGGGGACTCCTGGCTATATCCCACCACCCTGCCACATCAGTCTCTGTGAGGATAGGTACTTCCT
Organism: Montemys delectorum; assembly: GCA_019843815.1. Taxonomy (NCBI): domain Eukaryota; kingdom Metazoa; phylum Chordata; class Mammalia; order Rodentia; family Muridae; genus Montemys; species Montemys delectorum. Next base: position 3,432 of record JADRCD010121063.1, read on the forward strand.
CTCCTTCTGAGACCAGATAAGTCAGCCCATCTAAAAGAACATATCCCACATAAAAGCAACAGCTTTTGGGATCGCCCTGCTCCAGTTGTTCAGGACACACATGAAGACCAAGCTGCACATCTGCTGTGTATGTATGTGCAGGGAGTCAGAGGCCTGGGTCCTGCCCAACAAATCACAACTCTTAAAGTAAGATGAGGGGGAAATCCAGAGAACACCAAAAATACCTCAAAAAAGAATGCCTGCAACATACCCAGGAGGGGAATGGGCTTCTGCTGTGCTGAGTGGATATGAGTCTCTGAAAAAAATCTGAAATTGTGCATTAAGCTCTTTGGATCCCGCTGAGAAATCATGCATCTGGAGAATAAAATGAAAACTTTGCTTGGAGGAAGATTCGTCATCAAGGCAATCTCCTACATGAAAAAAAAAAAAAATAGGAAGAATTTAAAAATCCTGAACTCTCTTTCAGAGCCTTAAAAGTAAAAGACAGTAGACACACCTGGATGAGCACAGGCACCAGAGCAGAACAAAAAGAAATGTCACCTAAGTAGAAGGAAGGTGTGGGGTTCCACTTCTTGCCACCTACTAAATAGATGATGATGTGCAATCCTTCTTCAATTTATCTTTCACAACTATCTGTTGTTTTATTTTTGTATTTTGTATTTACTTATTTATGTACTTATTGATTCATTTGTTTATTTTTAGTGAATGTAAAAGTTATTTGGGAGCACACTTAGTCTGAACTTGAAGTAGAGAATATAGTTAAAGATCTGTTTGTTCATAATCACTTCATCTACAGTTAAGTTATTTACAGATACCAGAATATGGGAATGCCATTAAGACTTCCTAAACATTGACCAATATGACCTTATAACAGGAAAGATGTCAAGATAGAGGTCACCATAGCAACGCCAGACAAGGCAGCCATACTGGAAAACATGTAGGTGCTGTGTAAGAAAGAAGCTGAAGAGTTTGCAGTCCACTAGGACGAACAACAATATGAACTAACTAGTACCCCCAGAGCTCCCAGGGAATAAACCACCAACCAAAGAGTGCACATGGTGGGACTCATGGCTCCATCAGCATATATAGCAGAGGATGGCCAAGTCAGTCATCAATGGGAGGAGAGGTCCTTGGCCCTGTGAAGGTTCTATGCCCCAGTGTAGGGGAATGACAGGGCCAAGAAGTGGGAGCAGGTGGGTTGGTGAGCAGGAGGAGGGGAGAGGGAACAGGGTTTTGGTTTTTTGTTTTGTTTTGTTTTGTTTTTGTTTTCTTTCCTTTCCTTTCTTTTTCTTTCTTTTTTTTTTCCAGAGGGGAAACTGGGAGAGGAAACATTATTTGACATGTAAATAAAGAAAATATCTAATAAAAAAAGAAAAAGAAACAAGATTTGAGATGTAGTACATAATGCCAGAGGTGTTCACTGTAAATATTTAGTTGAATCACCACACATAGAAAATCATAAATGGAAGACTCCATTGTGCTATGACGTCAGTATAAACGGAAGTTACAGCGTTTGTTGTGATCTGAGGATTTTGCTATGACTTTTCTCCTCAAAGCTGGAGTAATTGCTATTGTTGCTGACTTTCATGGCTTTTGCATTAATAATCTGAATTTTTCTCTAGGACCTTTCCTAATCAAATGTAAAGACCCCAAAAAGGAAAGTACTAGGTGTCATTAATATGTCTCAATCTACAAATAATGTGGGTGTGTTTCTTAAACATTTAAAATCATCATAAATAACTTTAGAGAGTATGATTGCTGAGAGATCAGGCCCTAGAGCAACAACACTGGGAGCAACAGGCTCTGAGGCATTTTCTGTCCTGTCAATGGTTTACTCTCCGCAGTCCTTATGTCTTAATGCCACCAGCCAACTGAAACTACTAGTGAATCAGATACTGAAAAGACCCATACTCAAGATCTACTTATTTGTAAAATAGAAAAAAAAAGAAAGATTTTTTTTTTGCCTTTACTGGTAAATAAACATCCTCTTGATTCGTCATTTAAAAACCTGCTAGCCTTGCCTATAATATTCTTATGTGACCCAATCCTGTCATTCACTCATAAAGCACACACTTGATGAGCCATCAACATTTCCAAAAGAGACAATATGACATAGAATGAATTGGAAAGAGCTCTGAGATGGGGGTCTGGAGACCCAACCTCAAGGAGAGTTCACTGCTGATAACTGTGACATCTTTCACTCTCTCCTAACACACTTAAGTTCTGGATTTCGCAACTATAGAAATAATGGGGAGGACCCAATATAAGATCCCTTCTAGTTAAAATGTTGAGGAATTTTATTGCCTTGACTGCTTGAAATGGTGTTGGCATCTATCTATCTGCTTCCATCCCAAGCTAGTTGAGGCTAACATTGATGACCTAACAGCTCTAGAGAAAGTCACGCACCGAAAGCCCCACTGCTCCTTGGATTTCTTTTTTGTAAGGAATGAAAGCACTTCATTTTCCAGAGCAAATCACAAGTCACAGATGTCATCTTTTTCTTAATTCATGGAGAGGTAAAAAGAAAATAGCATTTAAAAATATGCCAGCATGTAACATTTCATTTGTTTCTGAACTGTCTGATTTAAGGATAAAGATCTTATTTTTTTCAACCCAGAGAGCAAAATGTTCTGGATTCATCTGGTTTACAGGATCATTTACATATCCAGTGGAACATTTATTTTATCTGACCAGAAATAAAGATGATACAACCTTCCTGGCTGAGATTAAAAATATATAAGGTTGGAATATTGATGGCAATACATAACATGGAGAAGAGCAGCCAGATGATGAATTGTGGGTACTGATAAGAAAGGAATGGCCGTAGCCAAAGTGAAGTGATAACCTCAAAAGATACTGATTAATGACAGTGACAGTGGTTTTCAAGATTGAAAATAAAGAGGCAAAGATAAAAGAAGAATATATTCAAGCATTTCAACAAAGGATGGTAAAATGTAAAGGATAGTGTTAATTGAATTATGTGTTGTAACCAGATAATATTCTATTATGCACAGATGAAAGCCATGGTCATATCAAGTCATCTAGTACAAAGACATCAACTAGATCCACCAGGGTTATTTTTAAAGTGGCAGACTTTAATACAAATCTGAATCTCAGAAGCACAATTTTAGTTTAATCTTCTTAATTTATAACGGTGATAAACTTAGTTTGATTGCTCATGAGGACATACTCAGATTTATGGCAACCTCAAGCTAACGGATTACATTGTTGCCTTCCACCCCACCCCAACCCTGCAATGCATTGATTCATTATACAGACATTGACTTCCCATCTCTGTGTCCATAATCACAAATGGTTCAAAGAACTTTGGTTTTTTTCAATGTTCATTCATTCAATAAATCTTGCTTAAGTACCTCTTGTGTGAAAATGCCATATTTAAGATCAGTGCCTAAAATAAATCAGTTGACTTTTTGACGACTTGAGTTCTATAAAATCCATGTCATCAAAACATAAAGAAATGGCCTAGTGGATGGAGTTGTTTAAAGCTTGTTAGACAGAACTGGACATGGAGGTAACTCTCCAGGAAACTATACATCAATACACCAAGCAATGGCCTTCAGATCTAGAGATAAGAGTTCTACAAAACAGAACAGCCTGTAAGTGTTCCATAGAATAGTGTGTGTGTGGGGGGGGGGGGGTTATTACAACAAAGGGAATAAAGAAAATCTATATCAAGAAAGTTTGTACTCAAACAAAACCAAACATCATTTTTTTTAAAATTGTGACATATTAATATTTGGCATTTTTATCTTGAAAACAGAGAGTAAATACATTTCCAATTGCATTCATCCAGCCAGTCTTGTTCTTGAGCCAAGGCTGAAGCTTAAGCTCTCCCCTGGAAGAAGTCTTGGAAAAGCCTCAGTGGGTCTGTGTTATGTTCTGTGTCTTCAGTCTTGACCATCCTTTCCCTGAGGCAACTGTATGTCTGTTTCAGTGAGTCAGACATGATGATGCTGTCATATGATGGCCTTGATTGCTGAGGTTCTTTTTGATTTTTAAACTAAAATTAGTTCATGGTCCAATAGAATGAGTACTAGAAAACTATAGTGTATTGGTGAATCTTGTTCATAACTTAATTACGTTCAATCTTCAAGATGAATGGTTTCTATGCTCATAGGCTTTTGTTGTTGATGATAATGTTGTTGTTGTTATTTTCATTGTTTACATATCCCTGTGTGCTCAGTTGCCAATGTAGACTAGTGTGTGTGTATGAGTATGTCCATGAAGGGAGACCAAAGAAAACTTCTGATGTCAATTCTCAAGTGTTGCCAACTTGTCTTTTGAGCCAAGGTTTCTGACCAGGCCTGGGTCTCATCAAATAGGATAGATAGCCTGATTAGTAAGCCTCTGGGGGTCTGTCAGTCTCCATATTCCCAGAGCTGAGATTACAAGCATGTTCCACCAAGCCTGGCTTTTTAATGTAGGTCCTGAAGCACTTTACATAGAGCTGTCTTTCTTATCTGAAAGACTACTTCTTTATTTTTATTGGATATTTTCTTTATTTACATTTCAAATGTAATCCCCTTTCCCAGTTTCCCAGAAACACCTTATCCCATCCTCCCTCCCTTGCTTCTATGAGTGCATTCAAATATCCACCTGCCCACTCATGCCTCCCCAGCCTTGATTCCCCTACATTCGGGCATCTATCAAGCCTTCATAGGACCAAGGAATAAAGAAAATTCAAGAACATTCAAGGGCTCAGTATAAGTCCAACACATTTATAATTGGAAAATTTGGAGAAAAGAAATTGCCTATGTGAGTAAGCTGTTTTTGAGAATGTCTTCCATGATAAGTAGGTTCTATATTGCTTGAAGATATTTATGTCTTTGCATTCATGACCTTAAATACTCCTTCCCCTTAACTGTGGGCATTTTAGAGTTTCACTCTATGCCCTACTGTGCAATTCAGCAGCTGTACTTTTCTCAATCTCCCTACAAGGGATACAGCAAAGGGACAGAAATCCTCTTCTTAAGATAGATCACAAAATGAGTTTGCCTTTTAACTTCGATGTTTCTTCCCCCTCTCTTACTCACTGGCTCTGCAAAAAGACATATCTATATTGTGAGCCACCCTACAGCAAGGCAAGACAAGGAGAGAGGCTTTCAAACATCAGCAAGAAACTGAGGCCCTCAGACCAACGCTTTATAAGAACTGAGTCCTATAATTACACAGGAGAAGAGCCAGCATGAGACAAGTCATACCAGCTGGTCCTACAGTTTGATCTCAGGCCTCAAGCCAATACCTTATCTACAGCTTACAAAGAACCTGGAGCAGGGAGCACACAAATAAATTGTACCTAAAATCTTGACCTAAGAGGTAATCAATGGTGTAATTAATGTGGGCTGAGAACTCTGCTATTTTATGGTAATTATCATATATCAATAAAAACCTCAAGTAAGTATACTCCCATTAGTATAGATACTTGGAGCATGTATTCTCAATATAGTTATATGTATTTATGGATTATAGCCATATATTTCTTTAAACCTTTATTTTAAATATTAGTAATTTTGATATTTCCTTCATCTTCATTTTTTCATATTTACTATAGTATTGTTGATAAAAAGTTATAAATGTGAACTATACTGTTTGATGATTGTATATATATGCATATTATATACATATATATGTGCATATGTAAATAACTTAATTGTGGAATATATAAATACACACACACATATACCACAGTGAGGTTACTTACATCTAATTTTTCCACAGTTCCTTTTTTCTATGTAAGATAATATTTTAGTTAGTCTCCTATTGCTGTAAGAAGAAATCATAACCAAGAGAACTCTTATAAAATAAAACACTTAATTGGGGGCTTCTTACTATTTTAGAACTTTAGTTCATGATCATCATGTTGGGATGAAGACAACCAAAGTGCTGGGGCAGTCTCTAAGAGCTTTATATTCTGATGCACAATCAGCAGACAGAAAAAGAGACTCTGTGCCAGTTTGGGCTTTTGAAAGTAACAGACTTCCTGCAACAAAGCCACACCTCCGAATCCTTCTAATCCTTATCAAACAATTCACTCCCTGGTGAGTAGGCATTCAAATATATGAGCATATGGTATGGTGGCAGTTCTCATTCAAATTACCAGAGATATGAACAATTAAGGTCTACTACTGTAGGCAACTTTGAACATAAAGCAGATATTAAGTGTCTTCACCATATCACAGGGTATCTCCCCAGAGATTGTTTTATCTTAAAGTGAAAAATGGTCCTTATTCAACAACTTTTCTCCACCCTCCATAGCAGCCATCATTTTATTCTATTTCTGTTGCTTTCATTTGTCTATATTTCACATATTTCAATTAACTTAATTTCATCTAGGATATTTCAAATGGCATAATTCAGATCTTGTCCACGGTTCAATGATAGGTCATTGCTTACCATAGTTTCTTTCCCTTTCTTTCTACCTAACTTCAGTTAATTCTATACTTGGGCTGTTGTGAATGTTATTACAATTAATGTGGAGATGAGAGTATTTCTTCTTACCACTGGTTTCATATTTTTTGCATATACAGACAGAAGCAGGATCATGACATCACATGATAGTTAAAAGAAACCTCCATGCTATTTTCAAGGCTGTACTAATTTCTATCCTTATAAATAGTACACAGTTTCCTCTGCTTTTATTCTTACTGGTCTTTGTCCTCCGTTATGTTTTGTTTGTTGTTGCTATTTGTAAGGAGAAACATAGTCTCTTTATGTAACTCAGGCTGTTCTCAAATTTACAGCAATGCTCCTGCTTTGGTCTCTTAGTGCAAGGTTTACAGTCATGGACTGCCATGCCTGGTGATTTGTCGTTATTTTAATTCTGACCATCTTAACAGACAAGAGATAATATTTTACTGTGGTTTGTGAATTTGCATTTTCTAAGTAGTTAATGATGATGTTTTTCCTGTAGTCTTTGCTTGTGCTTTTTTGTTTAACTAATTTTGTTTGGGCATTCTAGAAGGGTCTATTAAAGTCCTTTACCCATTTTTATCTAGATGCTTTTGTTGTTGAGTTGTGTAAGTTTCTTTTACATGTTTTCTTCATTTTGTAATAATAACAAATGTAGAAAGAAGTTCAAACCATTTGTTTCCACTCTCCACTGAAATATTTTCCAGTCTGGATGTGGTCACATTTGCTCGAGTGAACAAGTATATAATATCAGAACATCCTAGACATTTGACAATTTTATTTATCTGAAAACTATATTCTTTTAATTAGATCAAATTGATTGTCTAAGTTTTTTTATTGCTCTGGAACTGTTCATTTTTTTATTTATGGTAACCATACTCTGGTTTCTCTTCTGATCATATAAACCTGTTCTTTGTGTTAACCAATAGAGGACTCACCACTGATGTCGCCTTGGAAGCCTGTGCTTAGGTTCGTAAAACCTTCAGATGTCTTACAGTGTTTGCTCCTGTCTTAAGGGTTGCTTGGCTACTGAAAAGAAATACTAACAGCTGTGGGAGAAGCAATTAGTGTCCATTCTATCCTGATTGACAATTCTGCAAAATGCCCAATAGCATTTTCTCTGGTTTTACAAAATGGCGACCTTCTGTTCCTGAGTGCTGGATAGCTTTTGAATCCTGGCACAGTCATCATCATGCGCATGCCCCATGTGGTTCCCAATTAGAGAATCTAGCTTAATTTCCCTCCCCGACAAGACTGAAATATAAAAGAGAAAGACTTTCATCATGAGGTATGAACAGAGATTTCAGGCAAGCAGAATATATGAATATCAAGGTTAAGGACATTGATTTAAAATGCCCAGGCAGAGCTCTAAGAAACTGGAGACAGAGGATGAAAGCTGAGAGATTAGCCTGAGCCCAAGGATGAATGCACTGTTTTCATACAATGCCCTCATCAGGGGGACAAGTGGCCCTTGTTATGAAGCATGAGGCTCAGAACAATGCCTGCTTCCTGCAGTAAGCAGTCACTGTAAATCAAGGGCAGAGCTGGACAATGCTGACTTGTCTACATGAAAGAGTATAATCACATCAAGCCTGTCATCTGATGAATCTTTTGATCCAAACACATTCAAGTAACTGGACACTCAGGGGTTATCTTCCTCTGGCTCCCAGACTCCCTACTTTTCTCACCCTGAATTTCGTATTACCCCAATTATCTAGGTTAGTGCATCAAGATAGAAATACTATGATCTTCCATTTTCCCTAATTAAGACTATTAGTAAGACATTTTATGCTCTTATTTTTTTCTAATGAAATTCAATTTAAAGTCACTATATCAGGCCTTATTAGCTTCTACCTCATAAAACACAATATTTCATGGCAGAAAACAAAAATGCCTAAATCAAAAATTAGATCCAAACTTCAAGAGGACAAACTGGCACAGTACAGTCATGGGTCTTTGCACAGATTTCATCTTGCACTTAAAAAAGCTTTCTCAGTGTTAACTTCTAATCAATCGTATCCCTAGGACATAGAATGGCATGGAAGATCTGGAAAGAAATTTTACGCAATATTTTCTTCACTTTAAAGATAATTTTAAAAGATTTATAACCTGTCTATACATAGTGGGGAGAGTATATGTGCACAAGTGTATGGTCCCTGAGGAGGACAAAGGAGGCATGAAATCCCCAGGAGCTGGTGGTTTTGAGCCACCTGCTATAGGTTCTAAGACCTGAACCCCAGTCTCTCTGTCTGAGATGAATGTATAATCTTTGCTACTAAGCCTTCTCTCCAGCCTCCTATTCCCCCTTTCTCTTGGCAGAATACTCTGGTTAAATTTGCGAACATTTAAGGAAGTATGACAGGTGAATGAGGAGGTAACCCAAATCAATTTACACTTCTAAGAAACAGTAGGGGAAAACCTGCATTCAGGTGATCCTGTTAATATGTGTAGGAAGGCAAACACACATGATGTGATGGAACAACACAGAGGAAACAGACATCTGTAGGGTCCTGAGCAAGGCAGGAGCTTGATGTCAGGCTTTTTTATAATGGAGAACAAGATGCTGTCTTCTGTACAGGAGCACACATCCTAGCTGATGTCAATAGCTCGTTCTACATATACTACTTTATGCTAATTTTGTACAGAAAGAGAGACTAAGTACCTGAGATGATATTTGCTGAATGCCAGACAGTACTGTAAAAGGAAGTAAAGCTTGCATCTTGAACTGGAGGCCAGACTGTAAGCTTTGGCTAGTGTCTTTTAGCTGCCTATGGCTCATCCTTTGGCAAGCTGAGGACTATGCTCTATGATCTTCTCTTAGTCTTCTAGACGTGGATTCTCTATATGTTTCTACTCATCCATTATTCTCCCCTTCAAATGCTACAGAACAAATCAGCCTCCTATGGGAAATCTTCCAGCTATAATTATTAAGAACACAAGTAAACATGTCCAGCAAAGCTTGAGGGAAACCCATAATTCATGTAAAACTTGTAGCTTACCTTGCAAGCCACTGGCAGGAACCCAGGGCTTGGAAGAATCAGCCTCAGGACAACAGACACACAGATGTTTTCTGTGATATCTCTGGACAAGAGGGACCCTTCTCAATGATTTTCTGTCACCATGTAAAAGTAATACATTCTATGAACAGTTTAATGGCCAAATAAAAGATTACTGGTTACCCCATGAAAGGGATTCTCAATTCTGCTGTTCTCCCAATACATCTTGCAGGTTTTCTTTCAGGACACATAGATGTTCACATTTCCACCAGGACTCACAGTTGTCCATCTCTACTGAAACAGCTCAGCTCCAGCAATGCTCAGCTGAGACTAAAGATAAAGCACACTAGGCAAGTTGACTGTCAAAGGAGTATGAGCTAGAAATTTTAGCTGATGGAAATGAAATTAGGTTTAACTTAATTTTTTAATTTTTTAAAGAAAATTTAGATATTAAATATTGTTAAGTTGTTAACTATATCAAAAAATAGGATTGGTAACTATGTGGTTTTGGTGTGTGTGTGATACATATCCATGTAGTATTTTTGTGTACAGTATGTGTACAGTGTATGTGTGCACATTTGTGCACCTGTGAATGCAGATGAGATTATGAACATGGGTACATAGAGGCCAAAGGATGATGTCACATGTCATTCTCTATTGATTTCTGTTCCTATTTTTGTTTTTGTTTTGTTTGTTTGTTTGTTGTTTGTTTCTTCGTTTGTTTGAGTCAGTATCTCTCACTGAACTCAGAGCTCATTGATTAACTAGAATGGCAGACTTCTAGGAATCTAAATGCCCCCTCTCCATGATGGAGTTTTTATGCATGATGACACTGACCTCCTATGTGCATCCTGGAGATCAAAACTCTGGTCTCCATGCTTGTACCAAAGATAGTTTACCAGCCCACTTCCCCAGCTTCTATAATTGGGATCTTTAAAGCTTATAGAGAGAGGTAAGTCATTTCACATCATGAAAATATATTGTTACTTTCTTTTTCCATTCTTTTTGTAGTATTTAGTGTTTAAATGACACCATTCTTTTCTGACATGGTCACTCTTAAAATTTCAATAGAATTTGATCTTAAAACTTCACCCATTTACCCAGAATGGAAACACTGTAAGAAAAGTAGGATTTCTGAATCCCAAACACATGGACAGACTGTCAATTGGGGAAGTGAAAAGAACCAGAGAAGTACAGCAGCATGGGGCCCAACCTTGTTGTTCAATTTGTATTGTTTTGAAGCACTGGAACATGTATTATTACATACTTCTTGCATCCATCACTGCTGAAGGTCACAACTTTGCTCTTGGACACTCTGAGTACCTTCCCTAGTCTTACGGCAATTATTGACTAAGCACACTGGAGATATCTGATCATGATGGAAGATTAAAAAAGAAGAGTTTCAGTGCTTGAGGTATGCCTTTTGGTCAAAGCACTTTCAGGTGTATCATACCATTTGTTTCTTGTGTCTTTGTTAGAATATATTCTACAATTGAGAAGGCAGACTCACCTGAAGAAACTTAATGACAAGACTAAGGTAACTGAAGCGTTTACTCAGTCAAGCTGAATGATATGCTCAGGTTTTCTTCTTCCTTCCTTCCTTCCTTCCTTCCTTCCTTCCTTCCTTCCTTCCTTTCTTTCTTTTTTTCTTCTTTTTTGTTTTGTTTGTTTGTTTGTTTTTCAAGACAGAGTTTCTCTGTATAGCCCTGGCTGTCCTGGAACTCACTCTGTAGACCAGGTTGGCCTCAAACTCAGAAATCCACCTGCCTCTGCCTCCCAAGCACTAGGATTAAAGGCATGTGCCACTACTGCCCAGTGGTCTTCTTCTTTCAATACCAGCGAGATCACATGACTGGCACACATTAGGTTTCAGTATGTAGTAACAGCAGCGGTATCTAAAACTTAGGAATGTGAATTGTAATACCTCAAGGTAAAAATTAACCCAAAACTTAAATTGGGCCACTGATCTACATGTTTCTGAGCTTCGCATATGTTTCTAGTGACTATGAGGTTGAGAACCCTGGCATTTGCTAAACACTGTAGCCTAATACTGTGGTAACTGATATGAAGTTCTTTCACAGTTTCTATAGATACCCTTATTGTTTCTTCTAATAAAACCACAAAGCAATACAAACATGGTGCTTATGTCAAGTCTCTAGAAGAGCTCAAAGCCATTAAAAGCAGGGTTTAAATTGATCCATATACGGCAGATTAATTACCTGCTGCACCTTCTCTTTTCCTCTGCCATCTTTAAAGATGACCTGGCTAATGTTGATTATCAACTTAAGAGGACCTAGACATACCTAGGAGCCAAAGCTCTGTGCCTGTGGGAAGGGAGCTTCTAGAGTGGGTTAGCTGAGGTGGAAATACCCACCCTAACAGAGTGGCATCATCACATGGTCTGAGGGACTGAATAAAATGGAAGAAGTACACTGATCGTAGGCATTCATCTTCTTCTTCCTGTCTATGGACTCAAAGAGATCAATTGTCTCACACTCTGGTTGACATGATGGTTTTTGCCATGATGGAATGTACCTTCAAAAGGATGAGCTAAGACCAAGCCTCTCTTACTTCCTTAAGTTGCCTCTGTTAGTTATTGTTACCATAGTTATGAGAAAAGTAGCAAATCCCAAAGATAAATTTTTTGTTGTTGTTTCTGGAAATCAAGTTTGCATGACTCCTCAAAGTGTTGGAGTAAACACATCATTATCCCATCCAAAAACTTCCTCAAGATTTGCTTTTTTCAGTTCTTTGGGGATTTCTTCATCAATAGCTTTGTCCATTTTATGAACATCAGGAGTAACTACCTCTTGCTACTTATCACTCAGTCTCAAGTAGTAACTGAAGTTCTTTCAAATGTCCTTCTTCTATGGCCCTTTAGAATGTACATGTCTTGGATTTCGTGCAGAAAAAGTAAAAGGAGATTCAGACTCGCCTCGCCGTCATATGCTCTAGAGCACTCTGCCTCTCTCCTTTACAGCAGTCATCACACTTCTAATTACTTGTTCAATGTCACTGCCTAATTACTTCTTCCCCACATGTTCTCTATTAAGACTTTAGAGGCCCTAAGCTCTGACAAGATAATGGTGTCTCCTCCAACACCAGATGGATTTTGAAATTTAAAAAAAAAAATAATCGAAAGTACAAAATAAGTTTAAGACAGCCAGGAAAGTTTTATCCATCATGCTTACTTTAGACCTTATATGATGTATACATTAATCTATTTATAGTCTTTAATTTTTGTGTATAGTTGAACTCTACAATGTGGTGTTATTTGCAGGCAAAACAGAAGTAGTTAAAAGATGTTCATATGATCATATTAGTCAGAGATTGCCAGAGAAATGGGGTTTATAAGAAAGGGATAGAGGTAAGGAGGCTAGGGGTAGGGGAGAGAAGATAATTCTGTCTATAAAGGTAACTAACTCACATGATTATAAAGAATGAGAAGTCTAAAGAAAGAGAGTTGAAATTGATAGTACGTAATCTGTCCCTACTCAAATGACTGATCATCTGCAACAAAGATGTAACCTCAAGTTTGAGACAGAGTCTGAAGGTGGAAAACCAATGTCCCAGTTCAAAACAGTCGTGCAGTGAGGAATACTCTTTCCTTTACCAATAGACTGAATGATTCTTAACCATATCAAGGATGTGAGTGTGTCTTATTTGGTCTTCAAATTTAAATGTTAGTCTCATTAAAAATCATACCACAAATATACTAAATGTGTGGCCTATTGTACAGTCAAGTGGATGCATAAAATTAGTTGTCATGATTACAATATTTGGAGTAACTATGTTTATCTTTATCTGTCAATTTTATATTTTGATTTATTTCCATGACAATGATTATCATTCATTTCTGATGGAAAAAGTCATTTTCTTAAGTCACTTTAGCAGGGCAGGGCTATTGGTAATGAACTTCCATGGTATTTACATGTTTGTGACTTCCTTCTTTTTCATTTCTGAAATATAATTTTGCTGAACATTACTAAGGTATTCCATGCTTGGCTGTATGCTCAAAGGTTTCCTTTTTAATATTTGAGCATACTGTTCCATTCTATTATTACTGGAAAGTTTCTGCTGTGAGATCCACTCATAGAATGATAGAGATTCTCTGATGTTGCCCAATGGTCCTGTTGACTTAAAATATCTTCTTGGCCTTTGGATAATTTGGTTGCAATGTGGCTTGGAAAAGGCCTATTTCAGCTAAATTTATATAGAGACCTTCCAGCTACTCGGATCTAAATGGTTACATGCCTTCCAATACAAGAAGCTCTCAGTTATTTCATTAGATGTTATTTGTTCCTTCTCTTGCTTGTTTTGTTAACTCCCTTTGCTGAGTTTTCTTTTTCTTGTGGAAAATAGATGGAGTTCATTACAAGGTAAAGTAGGGCACTCTCAAGGTCCAGAGTGGGCAATCGCTAAAAGAACCCTACAGAGGAAAACATTCTCAAATGTCAGAGTGGCCAATGTCTCACTGAGGGTTTTGTTGTTGTTGTTCTTTTCTTTTGATAATTATTTTGAATTCTCTTTCACATAATCTGTACATTCCCAGTTACTGTATCCTTTTGGTTGGGCCATACAAATATCTTCAATATTTTTCTTTACCAGCCTTATGCCCCTGCATTATTGACTGCACAATGGGATAGTATATCCTCTTTTAATTTTATAAAGTGGCTTTTACAGGGAAAGATTTGTACCTGCAGACTTATATATGATGCCAGTCATTCAGTGTTCTATTTTTCTTTATGATAAACACTCTTTATGATAAAAAATACTTTGACCAAACAACATAGGGGAAGAAAGGGTTTATTTTGGGTTAAAAGTTTCAGTTCATCACTGAGAGAAGTCAATATAGGATTTCAAACAGGACCTTGAAGACGTTGCTTACTGGCTCTTCGACACAATATTAGCTTTGACTAAGAGAGTAAACGACAGCTGATAATGTACAGCAGGAACCATGAAAGTTTCTGCTTGCTAGTTAGCTTCCTTAATAGTCCAGGACCTTATGAACATAGTAGAGCATGTGTCCTTATTACATGTTGGAGCATCTTCTGGGTATATGCCCAGAAGTGGTATAGCTGGGTCCTCAGCTACACCATGGGTATACCATGTCATTTCCTGACGAACTGCCAAATTAATTTCCAGTGGTTGTACCAGCTTGCAATTCCACCAGTAATGAAGGAGTGTTCCCCTTTCTCCACAACCTTGCCAGCATCTGCTGTAACCTGAGTTTTGATCTTAGCCATTCTGACTGGTGTAAGGTGGAATCTCAGGGTTGTTTTGATTTGCATTTCCCTGATGACTAAGGATGTCATTTCTTTAGGTGCTTCTCAGCCTTCCTCAGTTGAGAATTCTTTGTTTAGATCTGTACCCCATTTTTAATAGGGTTATTTGGTTCTCTGGAGTCTAACTTCTTGAGTTCTTTGTATATATTGGATATTACCCCTCTATCAGATATAGGATTGGTAATGATTTCCCAATCTGTTGGTTGCCTTTTTGTCTTATTAACAGTGTCCTTTGCCTTACAGAAGTTTTGCAATTTTATGAGGTCCCAGCCTTGTTTATAATAGGCAGAAATAGGGAAGAACATGGATGTCCTTCAACAGAGGAATGGATACAGAAAATATGTATTTACACAATGGAGCACTACTCAGCTATTAAAAACAATGAATTTATGAAATTCTTAGAGAAGTGGATGGATCTGGAGAGTATCATCCTGAGTGAGGTAACCCAATCACAAAAGGACACACATGGTATGCATTCTCTGATAAGAGGATATTAACACAGAAGATCAGAATACTTGAAGTACCAGCCACAAACCACAAGAAATTCAAGAAGGAAGACCAAACTGTGGATACTTCGATCCTTCTTAGAAGGGGAAACAAAATACCCATGAAAGGAGTTGCCGAGACAAAGTATGGAACAGTGACTGAAGGAAGGACAATCCAGAGTCTGCTCCACCTGCGAATCCTTCCCATACTCAATCACCAAACCAAGACACTACTGTGGATGCCAGCAAGTGCTGGCTGACAGGAGCCTGATATAGCTGTATCCTGAGAGGCTCTGCGAGTGCCTGACTAATACAGAAGAGGCTCACACCCATCCATTGGACTGAGCACAGGGTCCCTAATAAAGGAGCTAGAGAAAGGATCCAAGGAGCTGAAGGGGTTTGCAGCCCCTTAGGAGGAACAACAATATGAACTAACTAGTACCCTCACAGTTCCCAGGGAATAAACCACCAACCAAGAGTACACATAGTGGGACTCATGGCTCCAGCTGCATATGTAGCAGAGGATGGCCTAGTCAGTCATCAATGGGAGGAGAGCCCCTTGGTCCTGTGAAGGCTCTATGCCCCAGTGTAGGGGAATGCCAAGGCCAGGAAGAGGGAGAGGGTGTGTTGCTGAGCAGGGGGAGGGAGGAGGGAATAGGGATTTTTTTCGGAGGGAAAACCGAGAAAGAGGATATCATTTGAAATGTAAACAAAGAAAATATCTGATAAAGAAAATAAATTTAAAAAAAAACTCTAGGAGTACTTTAAGGGAGAATGATACTATCCACAGTGTAATGAGACCCTCCTACTTCAATTAACAATCAAGATTACTTCCCATAGACATACTCAAAAGCCAATCTTACCCTCAGATGACTTTAGGCTGTGTCATGTTAATAAATAAAGCCAATAGCATTTGCAAAGTATAGGTGCTCAGCTTTTTGTTTTTGTTTTTGTTTTTGTTTTTTGTTTTTTTGTTTGTTTGTTTTTGTTTTTTTTTGTGGGTGTGATGGAGAGTTTTCCTGAGGCTTTTTCAGTTGTAATAAACATTACAATGACTATGTATACACTTGGGCTTGGTGATCTAGGCTACAGAACTAGTAACTGTAGCTTCATAATTAGAGTAGCAAGGGCTTACAGATTCAGCTCTTGCTTTCTTCTCAGTGAAAAGCCTTATTGGAGGGCATGCTCCCTTATTGGATGAACAACAATTACTAACTAGTACCCTTAGAGCTCCCAGGGACCCAACCACCAATCAAGGACTATACAGGGTGGGACTGAATGTTCTGGCAGCAGGTGTATAGTAGAGGATTGAAAATTCGATCATCAATAGGAGGAAAGGACCTCGGCCTTGTGAAGGTTCTGTGCCCCAGTGTAGGGGAATGCCAGGGCCAATAAGTGGGAGAGGGTGGGGTGGCAGGCATGGGGAGGGGGGAGGCAAAAGGGGTTTGTTCTTGTTGTTTTTGTTTGTTTGTTTGTTTTTTGGAGGGGAACCTGGGAAAGGAAAATTTTACATGTAAATAAAGAAAATATCTAATATAAAATAAAAAATAAAAATAAAAAATAAAAAATAAAAGGCCAAAAAAAAAAAGAAGAGTTCACTAGGAGCCACCGTGACTCTTGCTCCAGGGAAGGGTGTTGGGAAGGGATATTGTTACATTAACATTTTCTGAGGAAGTATAAATAAATATTCACCCCACGCTCACTTAAGATTGGACATGAAGCACAGATCACAGTTCAATTGTATCAAAGTCTGTTTTGGTTTTTGTAATTTATTGTTTTTACTTACACTGTATGATCATGCAGGATCCCAGAGTAGCCTTACTCTCAAAATCTTTAATCCGACCTGGTTAACAATTTCCCCATAGCTGCATAGATGGAGTCTCCAAGCAGCTGTCCTTTCACACTCTGTATATTCTGACTTCAAGGGAATGAGACCATATGAAGTTTCTCAGAATTGTATTTGGCTTAGAAGCAGGTGTTGGGAAAAGTATCTGGAATCTCAGGTAAGTGCCCATTGATCATCCCTATTCCCTTCTTTCATGAGGGAACATAATCAGTCAGTATCACATCAGATCTGATACTGAGGATTTCTTGTGATAGTCACCTTTACTGTGATGCAGTGAAGATGCTGCATCTGATGATGATGTTCTGTCATGATTTTGTGTTTGGAGGACGGTGCTCTGCAAAATCTTCAGAGACAAATTTATGAGCTTAGAAGCTCACAAAATATGACAGTACCTTTGACCTTAGTGCAATTTCAATTTCAATGACACTAGTGTGTGTGTGTGTGTGTGTGTGTGTGTGTGTGTGTGTGTGTGTACATATATACACACATACAGACCTGGAAGGGATTCATGAGTTCTCCACAGTGAGAACTGTAGGTGTCCATATATATATATATATATATATATATATATATATATATATATAGAGAGAGAGAGAGAGAGAGAGAGAGAGAGAGAGAGAGAGAGTTCAACAGCTAGGCCAAGGTTGAGTGCTTAGACATGCATGCTAGCAGCTCAGAGCATCAGCATGGTACTAAGGAAGAAAAGATATTCTAATGCTGTGGACCTTGTGAGCCAAGTCACAGATTTAACTCAAAGTTGTGAACTAACAAGATAGACAACATTTCAAGCTCTAGTGAGGACACTATACTGGACAGAACTGGACCCTGGACTGATAAAACATGGATGTAATCCAGGTTCTAAGACTGGGTATAGCAGTGGCAAGGGCTTAGTAGTGGAAAGTTGTGACCAGATACATTGGACTATCCATAATAGAACAAAACAATAGTTTCTCCACTTAGCAAAGACCAGTGACCTTATCAGCTCCAAGGGGACAATACAACTACATAGCAGGTACTTACAGCACTATGATCAGTTGATCTGAATGGTGGAATAACTCAGGCCTGCCAAGGCATTGATGTCCTAGACTGAAAGTCTTCTTCTCATCTTCTCGTCCTGTTAAAGTGTGTGCACAGCATATAACAGCCTGTCCATAGCTGAAAGTGGACTGCTATATCAGATGTGGATCCAGAGGAGTGTTCTAATTTTCTGGTGTGGCAAAGCCTAGAATTCCCCAGTGACTTTGTCCTTGTGAATAAGACTAAGCAACAGGGTCCTGCCAGATATGTGACTGCTCTAGTTCAAGCCTCAGGGTCCCAAGCAAACAGGAGTCAACAGTGCTTCTCATAAGAACATACAATAGAACATAAGATGAGGGCATGGAGTGCTTGGCACTAGTGGTAAAGGGGCAGTGGAAGCTCTGCTCAGGGATGGCCCATAACAGGTGCAGGGAGAGTAGAGCCTCATGAAAGCAGGTATTCAATGGCTTCTCGTACTCAGAACAGGACACATATTAGCAGGGCAAGGCATGGCTGCTGGGGACATAGGTTAGTATCCATTAGAACAGCTTAGTTTATGAACACCAGAAAACATCGTAGGCTAGGCTCAAGACCTGGGAGGGATCCATGAATTCTCGACAGTGAAAATTGTAGGTGTCCATGGTAGTGGTAGGAGATGAAGTAGTCTCTTGCTTACCTTTTCTTCACAGAGAAAATTCCTCTAATCCCAAGTTGACCTCATCTGGAAAGATCGGGTATCAAAGGCTATGTGTTCCTTTCTTTTTCTGTACAGACATCTGGGGTTTCTAGACTCTAGCAGAGGTAGCCTAACTTTTGACATTGTAACACAAGATGGCCATCTACAAATGTCTTGGGCTATATTCCTAGCTATTCTGTGATGCATAGGACTTATACCTGCTAGAATAATTTTTGATTCATTGTGGTTTTTCTCTAGTGATTTTTGGGTAAAATGTTTGTGTGTGTGTGTGTGTGTGTGTGTGTGTGTGTGTGT